>AWOL01S0015072.1:4004-32177 GCA_000715115.1 Nicotiana otophora | reverse complement strand
AAGATCCATCCCTAAATATATATATATATATATATATATGGCAAGATCCATGCCCAGGGAAGATCCACCCCGGATATATATATATCAACTACGCTCATTGTGGGGAGTGCAGACTCCGGAGGGGCTCCTTCAGCCCAAGCGCTATAATAAGCCAAATCCAGGCATAAGTAAATAAAACTTGCTACGGTGTGCAGCCCGATCCCATAATAATAACCTCACAATCAAGCCCTCGGCCTCACTCAGTTATCACTCTCTCCAGTCTCTCGGGCTTACAATGTCACGCAACTAGCCCAAAATGATGATATGGAATATCAATAAATAATAACAGAGACTGAGATATGATATGAAATGTAAGAATATGACTGAGTATGAAATTTCAATTTAAACAAGTAATGAAACATCAATATGACCTCTGTGGGTCTCAATAATACTAACATATAGCCTCGGCATGATTTTTAAGATGATTCTCAGCTCAATTTCTTTAACACATAAAACTACATGGATAATGCCAAGATTATTGTTCTATACAATTCCACGAAATCAATTACGTCACAATCTCTACGGTGCACGCCCACACGCTCGTTACCTAGCATGTGCGTCACCTTCAAACAAATAATTTCAATTTAAACAAATAATTCAACATCAATATGACCTATGTGGGTCTTAATAATACTGGCATATAGCTTCAGCATGATTTTTAACATGATTCTCAGCTCAATTTCTTTAACACATAAAACTACATGGATAATGCCAAGATTATTTGACTACACAATTCCACAGAACCAATTACATCATAATTTCTATGGTATACGCCCACACGACCGTCACCTAGCATGTGCGTCACCTCCAAACAATTCACATACTATATATAATCAGGGTTCATACCCTCAGCTCCAAGATTAGCGATGTTACATACCTCGAACAAGCCAAATCCAATACCGAGCAACTTATACAATACTCCGGAAATTCCATTCCGTGTGTATCAACCTCCATACGCCTTCCTATCTCCTCAATTCAAGCTAAACGATTCGTATCTATTCAAACAAAGTGCAAATTAATCACAATTTTCTTTAATGCTTACAATTTAACAATTAACAAAAATTCCTAACTCCGCTCGAAACATTGATAGTGGGGCCCATGTATCAGAATCTGACGAAACTCATAAAATCTGACAACCCATTCAATTACGAGTCCAACCATTCAAAAATTATCGAATTCCGACATCGGATTGACCTCCAAATCTTCATTTTACATTTTTGGAAGATTATATAAACATCTGATTTTTCTTCCATACATTCAAGAATACATGATGTAAATATATATGGGATCATGAAATATAATTAATATAGTATAAGGAACACTTACCCCAATGTTTATCCGTGAAAATCGCCCAAACATCGCCTAAACCGAGCTCCCCAACACTATTTTTGTCACAAATGGCAGAAAACCCCCGTTTGTAGGGCCTCAGCTGTTTCGGGCGCCATAGGTGGCATGAGACGCTGTCTGTGGCACTGTTTCCAGTACCTTTAAACATCCCAGTGCCAGGGCTAGCGCTCCACGCTACCCTGGGCGCTGACGGCGACGGAAAATCTTTTCTCGACACGGATATGGGCATAACTCTCTTATACGATGTCCAAATTCAACGATTCTTTTTGCTATGGCTCCAAAATTTCAATACGAATCTAATGCTTCAATCAAAACTGAATTTGGATCTCATTGTTGTAATGTAATACCACATATTCTTGAAGAATCGATGTGGAAATATTCTAGGCTCGATGCCGAAACATAGCAAATTAAGTCCGATTGACCTCAAAATTTGTACACAAGTCATAAATGACATAACAGACCTATTCCAAATTTTCAGAATGAGATTCCAACCCTGATATCAAAAGGTCAACTGCCCGGTCAAACTTCCAAACTTAAATTTTTATTTTAACCATTTCAAGCCTAATTTAACTACTGACTTCCAAGTAATTTTCCGGACATACTCCTAAGTCAAAAATTACCATATGGAGCTATTGAAACCATCAAAACTCCAATATTTAGTTGTTTGCACAAAAGTCAAGCTCTGATCAACCCTTTTTATTTAAGCTTCCAACATGAAATTCATTCTTCCGAACTAATCCTGAAACACCTGAAAATCAAAACCGACGATTCACACACGTTATAATACATTATATGAAGCTATTCAAGAATTCAAATAGTAGAAAGGAGAGTAATTACTCAAAACGATAAGTCAGGTCGTTACAAGAACTGTAGTTAATTTAAGTTGATGGGTTCTAAATTAATAATTTGTATTTATTAAAAGAATTTATTAAGACAAATATATATATTTTGGACCAAAGCAAATGGGTTTGTCGAACTCTTAAAATGGATGCTAGCTCCGCCCATGATGACTATTGACTTGGCCCAAATTTAATGGTAGAAATGAGGGTAGTAAACGAACGTGTCAGGGTTGGATATGGGCACGTCAAAAATAGATAAAATATTTGACCTGACCCGTATTCAATATGAATAGAAAATGAGGTAACCAGTGGATAGTATGCATATTCATATTATCCATGACTTCTTGAATATGATCACTTTTGGGAGAATTTCTAGTCACCCAAACTTGAGGAACCCTCAATTTGAATTGCAAATGTAAAAGTTAAACACATTGGTTATCTATTTTTAAGTGGATAATAAAGACCTTGTCCATATTTGACTCATTTTTAAAGAATTCATTATCCTACTCATTTTTAGTGAATAATATGAAGGAATATTTATTTTATTAATTCATTTTACCGCCGCCGGTAGAAACTAAAAAAAATGGCATCCAAAACTGACTACTTTTCTTGGTACGGTGGCACTGAATGTGTCCCAAAATAGTCAATAATTGGTTGCTCCAAAGTCTTCCCTAATGTTTGAGTGTGCTTGTTTACCCTTAAAATGAGTAACAATTAAATTTATACGATGTTCAAAGGATATGTGATTTAATTTAAAATGAATGATCTAAGAATATCAAATAATTGAATTGAAGGAAAACAAAATAATCAAACCAAATGCGGTAGATGGTTAGGACTAGTTTTATGATGAACACTGAAAGTCGGTTCCGATCAAGCCCTCGAATCGGGCTCGGTCACAATTAAATAAACAAGCAGCTGAAGAACACTTTGAACAGTAATTAGAGAACAAAAATTAACTTTATAGCTTTGGTATGTCTGCCAATAATTGTCCTCAAAATAAAAAGTTCCCCCCTTTATATAGTAGGGGAGTTTCAATCCTAGTACAAGTCTAGATAAGGTAAGAATCTTTTTCTTCTGGTAAGCTGTGATACGCAGTTGATACCCGGTGAGATTTGCACCGTAATATCCGGTTAATGGCGGATATTTCGAGCCTTCTTTTGTCCTTTCCAACCATATTTTCTTTAGTCTCGGTCCTTTATTTTGCTCAAATCCAATTCTTCCCATATTTGGTCGTGTCCGATTCTTGGCGAATCATTCTGTAACGACCCGGCCGGTTATTTTGAGTATTTTAGCCCCAATACCGTATTTATTGCCTCCTCTATATTATATTATGGTTATGTGACTTGTCGGGGTATTTGGTTTTGATTTCGGGTGAGTTTCGGAGTGAGATGGGACACATAGTCCCTAAGTTAAAAGTTAAAGTTGAAAGAGTTGACCGTAGTTTGACTTTTGTGTAGACAACTCCGGAATGGAGTTTTGATAGATTCAATAGCTCCGTACGGTGATATTAGACTTAGAAGTGTGTCTGGATATTAATTTGGAGGTTCGTACGTCGTTTCGTCGTGTATTGGTGAAAGTTAGAAAGTTGAAGGTTTGGAAGGTTGGAAAGTTTGACCGGGAGGTGACTTTATTGATATCGGAGTTAGATTCTGATTTCGGAAGTTGGAATAGGTCCGTCATGTCATTTCTGACTTGAGGGCAAAATTTGAAGTCAATCGGATATATTTTGGTATGAATCGACATTTGTTTTGGAATGCGGAAATTCATAGTTTTAATAGGCTTGAATTAGGTTGTGCTTCGTAGAATCGATATAGTTTGATGTGATTTTTGGCCTCGAGTAGGTCCGTTAGGTGTTTCTAAACTTGTTGGTATATTCGGACGGGGTCCGCGGGCCCCGGGTGTGATTCGAATTGAATCCGGAACCAAATTGGACTTAGTCACTATTGCTGAAGCTGCTAGTGTTTTTTAGGTGTTGCTAGAATATTTTCCCTTCCCGTTCGCGAAGGTGAGGATGCGATCGCGAAGGTTGCTCGTCTTGTTCATCGCGAACACATAGGGTAGATCGCGTTCACGTATAAGGAAGGCGAAGCTGGGAGTTGAGGCAGGTTTGTGCTACGCGTTCGCATGGCCTTAGATGCGGTCGTGTGGTGGAGGCAGATTGTTCATCACGTTCGGGATTGGATTCACGCGATCGCGAAGTATATTTATTTTAGCTAGGGAGCATTACTCTACGCGATCCCGAGTCTTTGTCCGCAATCGCGATAGAGGGCGACTGCGCAGTAGAACTTAAGTTTCAAAATGTGGGTTTCACCTCATTTTTTATAATTTGGACCTACAGAGCTCGGTGTAAGGCGATGTTTTGAGAGTTTTTCAATAAAATCATTGGGGTAAGTGATTCTAACTCGGATTAGACTATATTTCATTAATCTATTATTTTTTTCATCATCTAATTAGTGAGTTAAGTTCGAAATTTGGGGAAACATTGTGAAAACTTCCTAGACTAAATTTTGGGGTTTCGAAAAGCGATTTGAGGTCGAATTTGAGTAATTCTTATATGGTTGGACTCGTTATCAAATGGGTGTTCGGATTTTATAATTTTGGTCGGGTTCCGAGATGCGGGCCTAGGTTGACTTTTTGAGTTAACTTTTTATTTCTTTGCAAAAATCGTAATTTTATTGTTCGAAATAGTTTCCTATAGTTTATATTTATGGTATAAAGTTGTTTTGGCTAGATTCGAGCCGTTCAGAGTTGGATAATGAGGGAAAGGCCTACTAGTGGATTGAGTTAGTGTGTTTTGAGGTAAGTGTCATGCCTAACTTTGTGTGGGGGAATTACCCCTTAGGATTGGTGTTGCTTTGTGACAATTGTGATGTGTGGAAGTCGTGTACGCAAGGGAATGAGTGTGTACACGGGTTAAATGTAGAAATTTACAGACTTTAGCCATGTATATTCCTTTCACGCATTAATTGAGTTATCTTAACATGTTATACTCATCATCATTAGTCTATTTTTGCATGCTCTACTTGTCTTATCTCTTACTTCTTAATTGCTCTACATGTTTAGTTGAAGTTCTTGTTTCCTTTATTTCATATTCATTATGCAACCGTTGAATTCTCTACTTGAAGTTGTTATTCTTGGAATATCTTGTTGTTAAAAATGGTATTGAGGTATAAAGGTCGTGATTCACATTAAGGCAAAGTGTTAAGTTGTGAAATACTATTCTTGTTGAGTTATTCACTTCCGGTTATTATTGTTGAGACTCTTGTGTACATTGTGGTTGAGCCATGGGCTATTTATTGTGAAAATGCCATTGTTGTTAATTGTTTTGGCAAGTTGTGATATTAGGCATTTGAGGTGCGATTTATGATACGTTGTGAAATTGATACGCATGAGGTGGTATAAGGTTTTGGGGTTGAAACGTATTCCGTGAGATAAGGTGGGCTTCATATGCGTGTTGCTAGTAGGGGAACTACTTGAAGCCACGCGGTGTGATAAGGTGGGCTAAAATGCAGGATACTATTTCGGAAAAAATGATTTTCAAAACTAAATGCAAGGCTCCAGCGGTGATATCAGGAAAGATTATAGATTATTTTTGTGATTTGAGACTACGAGGCGGTACCTCGATAGTGACTCTTGTTGGTACTTCTCTATTACTTCACTTGTGTTTGGTTGTTTTGTTTCCTCGACTTAACATTTCTTGTTTTCTTCCCTGATGTATTATTTTCCTTGATTCTGTGTAGTTAATTTTGGCACATTCCTTACTTGTTTCATTTCCATTGTCATTATTATTGCACTATTAAAATATTCGTCCTATTTCTTATTTATTCTAGTAGGGCCTTGACCCGACCTCGTCACTACTCTACCGAGGTTAGATTTGACACTTACTGGGTACCGTTGTGTTGTACTCATGCTATGCGTTTGCATATCTTTTTGTGCAGATCCAGGTACCTCTTACCAGTCCAGGCACTAGCGAGAGCTAGCTCAGCTTCGGAGACTTCAAGGTATACCTGCCGGCGTTCGCAGGCCTCGGAGTCCCCCTCTAACTAGACAATTATATTTTCTTATCCTTTTATAGACATTGATGTATAGGGATATTCGGTACTACTATATATAGCTTGTGACTTGTATTCGCTGGGTTTTGGGGAGTTGTTATGTTAAATTGCGAAGTTTCCTTCATATTATGTTAAGTTATTGAGACTTGAATTATGATTTCAGTTATTTCTTCACTAGTGTTAGGCTTACCTGGTCTTAGAGACTAGGTACCATCACGACATCCTACGGAGGAAAATTGGGATCGTGACAAGTTGGTATCAGAGCTCTACGATCATAGGCGTTATGAGTCATAAGCAAGTTTAGTAGAGTCTCGCGGATCTATACAGAGATGTTTGTACTTATCTTTGGGAGGCTATGCAATTGTTAGGAAAAATTTCACTTCTTTGAATCCTTATCGTGAGAATTTGTTGACTTCAAAATTCTAAATCTCTGTCGTTCTATTCTCTCACAGATGGTGAGGACACGCACAGCTGGATCCGATGATCGGACACCTGCGCCCCCTGCCAGAGCCACGAGAGGTTGGGGCTAGGGAAGAGGCCGAGGACGGCCACGTGGTGCAGCTAGAGCACCTACCCGAGCTGCTACAGAGGAGCCACCAGTAGCTCTAGTTGGAGGGAAGGCACATGAGATTCCTGTTACTACCCTTGCATTTCAGGAGACTCTCGCCTAGTTTATTAGCATGTGTGGCACTCTAGCCCAGGCGAGATGATTCCACTTGCTCCTGCCACATCTCAGGCTGGGGGAAGAGCACAGACTTTCGCATCCCATACCACAGCGCAGTGGGTCAAGGTTGACCAGGTCCTAGAGATCATACCAGTGCAGTTGTTTGTCCCAATTCAGCACGAGGTTAGGGCAACAGTATCTGAGGAGGAGCAGATCAGGCTCGAGAGGTTAAATAAATACCACCCTCCTACTTTCAGCGGCTTAGCTTCAAAGGATGCGCAGGGTTTTCTTGAGTAGTTCCACCGTATCCTCCGTACTATGAGTATTGTGGAGTCAAGTGGGGTTGTTTTCACTACGTTCCATCTTAAGGGAGCG
Source organism: Nicotiana otophora (assembly GCA_000715115.1). Taxonomy (NCBI): domain Eukaryota; kingdom Viridiplantae; phylum Streptophyta; class Magnoliopsida; order Solanales; family Solanaceae; genus Nicotiana; species Nicotiana otophora. The sequence continues at coordinate 24,861 of AWOL01S0015072.1, read as the reverse complement.
ACTTATCAGTGGTGGAGAGCATATGAGTTTGGTAGCCTGGCCAAGGCAGCTTCACTCACTTGGGCTCAGTTCTCAAAGATATTCATGAGGGAGTTCGTTCCCCAAAGTCTTATGGATGCATGGCGCGTAGAGTTAGAGCAGTTGCGCCAGGGTACTATGACCATATCAGGGTATGCAGTCTGGTTCAGCGAGTTGTCCAGACATGCACCTGCATTAGTTTCCACTGTCAGAGAGCGAGTTCGTCGATTATCGAGGGGTTCAACCTTGGTATCAGATTCAGCATGGATCGAGAGTTGGAGATAGACATCCCATACCAGCAGGTAGTGGATATCTCTAGGAGATTGGAGGGTATGTGGGCTAGGCAGAGAGAGGAGAGGGAGGCCAAGAGGCCTCAAGATTCTGGCACATATAGTGGTACTTGTACCCGAGTTGCATCCCGTCATGGTAGAGGCTATGTGAGTCATCCTGTTCATTCAGCACTCCCAGCTTCCAGTGGTGTTCCAGCCACTTCTAGTTCTCAGGTCGCCCATTATGCACCGCCACTATCTAGTCACCTCCTGCACGGGGTGTTTTCAACGGCCATTCCAGCCGACCAGCCCCGAGCCAGTTTTAGCAGCCACGTCCTTCGAGAGCTTGTTTTGAGTTTGGTGACACTCGTCATATAGTGAGGGACTGCCCCAGACTCAGTAGGGGTGCACCTCCACAGACTACTCAGGACTCACGTATTCCATAGGGTCCTCAGGCTTCTCAGGTCGTGGTTAACGTACCAGCTGCCACTCTACCTGCACAACCAGCTAAAGGTAGAGGTCGAGCAGGTAGAGGTCGCCCTATAGTGGAAGGTTAGGCCATATGTTATGCTCTTCCAACTAGGACAGAGGCGGTTGCATCCGACTTAGTTATTACAGGTATTATTCTGGTTTGTCATAGAGATGCATCAATCTTATTTGATCCAGGCTCCACTTATTCCTATGTGTCATCTTACTTTTCTCTATATTTAGGTATATCCTGTGATTCATTGAGTTCTCCTGTCTATGTGTCCACGCCTATGAGAGATTCCATTATTGTTGACCTTGTGTATCGATCGTGTATAGTTATTCTTGGTGGTTTTGAGACCAGAACTAATCTATTGTTGCTCAGTATTGTAGATTTGGATGTTATTTTGGGCATGGACTAGTTGTCGCCCTATCATGTTGTTCTTGATTGTCACGCCAAGACGGTGACATTGGCTATGCCAGGTTTGCCGCGGTTGGAGTGGAAGGGTACTTTGGATTATATTCCTAGTAGGATGGTGTCTTTCCTTAAGGCATAACGGATGGTTGGGAAGGGGTGTGAGGCATATCTAGCCTTTTTGAGAGATGTCAGTATTGATACTCCTACCATTGAGTCGGTTCCGGTAGTGAGGCACTATCCAAATATATTTCCAGTGAATCTTTCGGGCATGCAGCCCGATAGGGATATCGATATTGGTATTGATTTATTGCTGGGCATTCAGCCCATTTCTATTCCACCATATCGTATGGCCCCAGCGGAGCTAAAGGACTAAAGGAGAAGTTCCAAGAGTTGCTTGATAAGGGTTTCATTCGACCTAGTGTATCATCTTTGGGTGCTCCAGTCTTGTTTGTAAAGAAGAAGGATGGTTCTATGCACATGTGTATTGATTATCGACAGTTGAACAAGGTTATAGCGAAGAACGTGTATCCATTGAAATACATTGATAACCTATTTGATCAGCTACCGGGTGCCAGAGTGTTCTCAAAGATTGATTTGCGGTCAGGCTATCATCAGCTAAAGATTCGGGAGCCAGATATTTTGAAGACTGCCTTTAGGACTCGTTATGGTCTTTATGAGTTCCTTGTCATGTCATTTGGGTTGACCAATGCCCCAGCAGTATTCATACACTTGATGAACAGTGTATTCCAGCCCTATCTTGACTCATTCGTCATTGTGTTTATTGAAGACATCTTGGTGTACTCCTAGAGTTTGGAGGATCATGAGCAACACCTGAGGATCGTGCTTCAGACCTTGAGAGAAAAGAAGTTGTATGCAATAATTTTAAAGTATGAATTATGTCTTAATTTGGTGGCATTTTTGGGTCATGTGGTGTCAAATGAGGGGATCAAGGTAGATCCGAAGAATATTGAAGAACTGTAGAGTTGGCCCAGACCGTCTTCAGTTATTGAGATCGGAAGTTTTCTTGGTTTGGAAGGGTATTACCATCATTTCGTAGAAGGTTTCTCTTCTATTGTTGCTCCTATAACCAGATTGACCCAGAAGGGTGCTCCGTTCAGATGGACTGAGGAGTGTGAAGAGAGCTTTCAAAAGCTCGAGACTACTTTGACTACAGCCCCAATGTCGGTGTTTCTTACAGGTTCGGGGTCTTACACTGTATACTATGATGCGTCGCATGTTGGCCTCTGCGTGGTGTTGATGCAAGATTGTAGGGTGATTTCCTACGCATCTAGACAGTTGGAGGTACATGATAAGAATTATCCTATACATGACCTTGAGTTAGCAGATATTGTTCATGCCATGAAGATTTGGCGGCAATATTTGTACGGTGTCCCTTGTGAGGTCTACACCGACCACCGAAGCCTACAACATCTGTTCAAACAGAAAGATCTTAACTTGCGGCAGTGGAGATGGTTCGAGTTTCTTAAGGACTATGATATCACCATTTTATATCATCCCGAAAAGACCAATATGGTGGTCGATGCCTTGAGTCATAAGGCTGAGAGCTTGGGCAGTTTAGCATATCAACCAGCAGCGGAGAGGCAATTAGCATTTGATGTTCAGTCCTTGGCCAACCAGTTTGTTAGATTGGTATGTTTTGGATCTGAGTCAAGTTTTGGCTTGTGTATTTTCTCGGTCTTCCCTATATGATCGTATCAGAGAGTGTTAGTATGGCCACCCCCATTTGCTTTTCCTCAAGGACACGGTTCAGCACGGCGATGCCAAGGAGGTCACTATTGGGGAGGACAGTGTGTTACCGATGCAGGTCAGGCTATTTGTGCCTAATGTTGATGATTTGCATGAGTTGATTCTTCAGGAGCCCATAGTTCGTGGTACTCCATTCATCCGGGTGTCGCCAAGATGTATCAAGAATTGAGGCAGCATTATTGGTGGAGGAGAATAAAGAAGGACATAGTGGAGTATGTAGCTCAGTGCCTAAATTGTCAACAGGTGAAGTATGAGATTCTAGGTGGATTGCTTTAGAGGCTAGAGATTCTAGAGTGGAAATGGGAGTGGGTTACTATGGATTTTGTTGTTGGGCTCCCACAGACTTAGAAGAAGTTCGATGTAGTATGGGTGATTATGGATAGGTTGACAAATCCTGCTTCTTTCATTCCAGTGGTGACTACTTATTCTTCAGAGCAGCTGGCTCAGGTCTATATTCGCGAGATTGTTCGACTTCATGGCGTGCCGGTATCCATCATCTAAGACCGGGGCACGCAGTTTACATGGCAATTTTGGAGGTTCGTACAGCGTGAGTTGGGCACACGGGTGGAGTTGAGTACAACATTCTACCCTCAGATGGACGGACAGTCCGAACGCACCATTCAGATATTAGAGGATATGCTTCGTGCCTGTGTGATGGAGTTTGGGGTTCTTGGGATCAGTTCTTACCGCTTGCGGAGTTTGCCTACAATAACAACTATAAGTCAAGCATTTAGATGGCTCCGTATGAGGCCTTATATGAGAGGCGGTGTCGGTCTCCAGTGGGTTAGTTTGAGCCAGCTGAGGCTAAGCTATTGGGTTCTAACCTGGTTCAGGATGCTTTAGAGAAGGTTAAATTGATTCAAGATCGGCTTTGTACAACCCAATCTAGACAGAAGGGTTATGTGGCTCAAAAGGTTTATGATGTTGTATTCATAGTTGGGGAGTGGGTCTTGCTCCAGGTTTCGCCCATGAAGGGTTTTATGAGATTCGGAAAGAAGGGCAAGTTGAACCCTAGGTATATCGGACCTTTTGAGATTATTGAGAGGATTGGAGAGGTGGCTTACAAGCTTACACTGCCACCTAGTCTAGCTGCAGTTCATCCAGTATTCCATGTTTCTATGCTCCGTAAGTATCATTGTGATCTGTCTCATGTGATATCCAATTGGACAAGGATTTGTCTTATGTTGAGGAGCCGGTAGCCATTTTGGACAGGCAGGTCCGAAAGTTGAGGTCGGAGAACATTGCTTCAGTAAATGTTCAGTGGAGGGGTCATATAGTCGAGGAGGCGACTTGGTAGACCAAGCATGATATGCGTAGCCATTATCCTCATCTTTTTACCATTTCAGGTATGTCTCTATACTCGTTTGAGGATGAACATTTGTTTTAAGAGGTGGAAGATGTAACGACTCGACCGGTCGCTTTGAGTATTTAGCCCCGATCCCCTATTTATTTCCTCCTCTATGTTATATTGTGATTATATGACTTGCCTGCGTGTTTGGTTTTGGTTTCGGGTGAGTTTCGGAGTGAGATGGGACATAGTCCCTAAGTTGAAGGTTTAAGTTGAAAGAGTTGATCGTAGTTTGATTTTTGTGTAGACGGCTTCGAATTGGAGTTTTGATGGTTCTGATAACTCGGTATGGTAATTTTAGACTTAGGATAGTGTCTCCATGTTGATTTGGAGGTCCGTAGGTCGTTTCGACATGAATTAACGAAAGTTAGAAAGTTTAAGGTTTGAAAGGTTGGAAAGTTTAACCGGTAATTGACTTTATTGATATCGGGGTCAGAATCCGATTTCAGAAGTTGGAATAGGTCAGTCATGTCATTTATGACTTATGTGCAAAATTTTAAGTCAATCGGACTTGTTTTGGTATGAATCAGCATTTATTTTGGAATTTGGAAGTTTATAGTTTCAATAGGCTTGAATTGGGTTGCGATTCGTAGAATCGATGTTGTTTGATGTGATTTTTGTCCTCGAGTAGGTACGCTAGGAGTTTTAGAACTTGTTGGTATATTCGAACGGGGTCCTGGGGGCCGGGGTGTGATTCGAATTGAATCCGGAACCAAATTGGACTTAGTCAATGTTACTGAAGTTGTTGGTTTTCTTATGATATGGTTTTCTTCTACACGTTCGTGAAGGTTCTCCTGTGATTGCGTAGAATCTGCAGGGGTTGCTAGAATGTTTTCCCTTCACATTCGCGAATGTGAGGATGCGATCGTGAAGGTTATTGGGCTTGTTCATCGTGAACACGTATAGTAGATTGTGTTTGCGTATAAGGAAGGCGGGGATGGGGGCTGAGGGAGGTTTGTGCTACGCGTTCGCGTGGCCTTGGATGCAGTAGCGTGGTTAAGGCAGCTTGTTCATTGTGTTCGCAACTAGTTTCACGCGATCGCGAAGTGTATTTATTTGAGCTGGGGAGAATTACTCTACGCAATTGTGAGTCTTTGTACGCTATCGTGATATAGGGCGAATGGGCAGTAGAATTTAAGTTTCAAAATGTGGGTTTCACCTCATTTTTCATAATTTGGACCTAGAGAGCTCGGTGTGAGGCGATATTTCGAGAGTTTTTCAAGAAAATTATTGGGGTAAGTGATTCTAATCCAGATTGGACCGCAGAACATATGCGAGCCCCATCTAATGGAAAAATCAAATTCAATGAGGATTTAGTTCATCTGACACGTACACGTCATGGGCATCCCGCCTTTCTATGTTCTATAGACTTGTATGTAACTATTGAGAGTGAAGATATTCTACATAATTTGAATATTCCACCCAAAAGTTTGCTTTTACTTCAAAATGATCAACATGTAGAATCAGAACAAGTAATTGCCATGAATCTATTGTTATTTTTATCATCTAATTAGTGATTTGAGTTGGAAGTTCTGGGTAAAATTGTGAAAACTTCCTAGACTAAATTTGGGGTTTTGAAAGGCGATTTAAGGTCAGATTTGAGTAATTCTTGTATGGTTGGACTCGTTATCGAATGTGTGTTCGGATTTTGTAATTTTGGGGGTTCAGAGACACGGACCCAGGTTGACATTTTGAGTTGACTTTTTATTTCTTTGCAAAGATCGTAACTTTATTTTTTGAAATAGTTTTTTATAGTTTATATTTATGGTATGAAGTTGTTTTGGCTAGATTCGAGCCGTTCGGAGTTAGATAATCGAGGGAAAGGACTACTAGTGGATTGAGTTAGCGTATTTTGAGGTAAGTATCTTGCCTAACTTTGTGCGGGGGAATTACCCCTTAGGATTGGTGTTGTTTTGTGATAATTGTGATGTGTGGAAGCCGTGTACCCAAGGTGAAGAGTGTGTACACATGCTAAATGTGGAAAGTTACCGGTTTTAGCCATGTAGATTCCTTTCACGCCTTAATTGAGTTATCTTAACCTGTTATATTCATCACCATTAGTCTATTTTCGCATGCTCTACTTGGTTTATCTCTCTTACTTGTTAATTGCTCAACATTTTTAGTTGAAGTTCTTGTTTCCTTTATTCCATATTCATTATGTAACCGTTGAATTCTCTACTTGAAGTTGTCATTCTTGGAATATCTTGTTGTTAAAATTCGTATTGAGGTGTAAAGGTCGTGATTCATATTGAGGCAAAGTGTTAAGTTGTGAAATACTATTCTTGTTGAGTGATTCACTTCTTGTTATTATTGTTGAGACTCTTGTGTACATTGTGGTTGAGCCATGGGCAATTTATAGTAAAAACGCCGATGTTGTTGATTTCTTTGGCAAGTTGTGATATCGGGCACTTGAGGTATAATTTGTGATACATTGTGATATTGATACGGTGAGATAAGGTGAGCTTGATACGCGTATTGCTAGTAGGGGAACTACTTGAAGCCACGTGGTGTGATAAGGTGGGCTAAAACGCGGGATGCTATTTCGAAAAAAACAATTTTCAAAACTAAATGCAAGGATCCCGCGGTGATATAAGGAAAGATTGTGGATTATATTTTTGATTTGAGACTACGAGACGGTACCTCGGTAGTGGCTCTTGTTGGTACTTCTCTATTACTTCACTTGTGTTTGGTTTTTTTGTTTCATTGACTTAACATTTCTTGTTTTCTTCCGTGATGTATTATTTTTCTTGAGAGTGTATAATTAATTTTGGCATATTCCTTACTTGTTTCATTTCCATTGTCATTATTATTGCACCATTAAATTATTCGTCATGCTTCTTATTTATTCCAGTAGTGTCTTGACCTGACCTAGTCACTACTCTACCGAGGTTAGGCTTAGCAATTACTGGCTAATGTTGTGTTGTACTCGTGCTATGCTTCTACACTTCTTTTTGTGCAGATCCAGGTACCTCCTACTGGTCCAGGCACTAGCGAGAGCTCAACTTTGGAGACTTCAAGGTATATAAGCTGGAGTCTACAGGTCTCGGAGTTCCTCTCTACCTAGACTATTCTATTTGCTTATCCTTTTATAGAAATGGATGTATAGGGATGTTCAGTACTACTATATAGAGCTTGTGACTTGTATTCGCCGGGTTTTAGGGAGTTGATATGTTGAATTGTAGAGTTTCCTTCATATTATGTTGAGTTATTGAGACTTTAATCATTATTTTAGTTATTTCTGCATGGATGTTAGGGTTACCTAGTCTTAGAGACTAGTTGCCGTCATGACATCCTACAGAGGGAAATTGGGGTCGTGACACATTCATCCCCCTAGGGCTCTGATCTGTGAGAGCCCTCGACTTTACCCGAGGTCATATCGCATCGCGCTGTCCTTTCGTTTCTTTACCGGGAAATCGGGGGTAATTTTATGTAAGGCCCCGTTAAAATTTCTTAATGATTTAAGATTTTAAAGTAAGCCAACGGTATTTGGGAATAACATATTCGAGTATTAAAGGAGACCCGTGGAATAGAATCACATCTTTTTGAAATGAAAATATGTGTTTAAGGTATTTTGGAACATACTAAGGAGTTTTGTGAATGGCAAAAACTTGTGTGGAAGGGTTGGATACATTAAGTGGAAATGATGTTTCAATTATCACAAGGCCCGTCTTCAAACGAATAGAACTCCCACAATATAAATACTTAGGAGGTGATCTACCTATCAAATTATAGCTCTTTGAGTCTAGTTTCCAATGCATCAAACCATTTGTCATTTGGATATTCCTACAGAATGTTATGTCCAATTGACCGGACCTATGCCATACGCGGGCCCAGATGCAAGGCCGTGCATATTGGAGGGTATTCTGCCTTGTGTGCGCGGTCACATGCCCGGCTGTGTGACCGCGCACGTAGGAGCCTAAAAATACCCCCAAGGAAGGGGAGAGAGAGTAGCTAAGTCATTTCTACAAGACTAGGGCTTTCTCTCCATCACCCATCCAGCCAAGGCTTCCAATACACACCTAAGGTGAGTTTTTAAGTGTGTTTTTATATTGATTTCACTTCTCAATCACTAGTTACAACAAGGTTTTGATTGGATTCCATAGGATTTCTTCAAAATCATAAGAAGACACCCAAAAGTTGTCTTTTAAGATTTGGTCTACAATAGGTATGTCTACTACCTCTAACTAAGTCGTGGTGATTATTTACTTATAAAATATGTGTTAGGACTTATGAGATAGTGATTGGAATCAATAAGTGCCCAACCTACGTGTGTTGGTATTGTAGAGATTGTAAAATAAATTAATTGATAAGATTTATGGGTTGGGAGGGAGTGAATTGTTGGGCATGCATGTGCTAATGGAAGTTGTAGATTGCCTAGAGACAATTGTGAGGTGAATCATTGGTATGGAAGGTGGTTTTTAGGTGAAGAAATTCCATTGGAGGAGGTTGTAGAAAGATATGCACAATAGATGTTGGATAAAAAGTCTAAATGACTTAAAGTATAGAAATCTTGCTAATATTGGTGCAATTATGTTGCATTGTTGTAGATTGAAGTTGTTTAGTGTGGTGGAACGTCGTAGTATTATTAAGGGGCGAATTCCAGGTATGTTGGCTAAGCTACTCTTTAGAAATGAATTTCATGATCTTCCCGTAAGTTTCAAGTATTGATGGCTCAAGTTCCTAATTCTCATGTACCGAGTTGTTCCTAATAAATTCGATTATCCCGAGTAAGCAAAGTGTCGAAAGATGTATGTATTCAAAATGTGATCTGAATGTTCCTATCACATTATGTTATCCTTCGGGAATGTGTTCAACAATGATATGTGTATTATAATGTTATGGCTTTGAATTGTTTCAAATGAAAGCTAGTATGCCAACTTGTGTGAGAAAAACTCGATGTGCTTAGGACGCTTAATTGCTCATATGTGTGCCTAAAGTCTTGATTGGAAATGCCTTGTTGTTGATAATCAATAAAGATGCTCGAAAGTGAAAGAAGTGAGTTGAAGATATAAAGTGTGGCCACTGTGCCAAGAATGAAAGCTATACTTGTGGCTAGAGATGCCAATAAAATTAGATGTTATGATAAAGATTATGAAATTAGCCTTGATTCAACTATTCCAAAATTACTTCAAAAGTAGATTTTCCTAAAAGCTTATTCCCTCAAGTCATGCCCCAATGTGGTTGTTTTAACTAATGTTATGCTTCATGAGTATTTTCAATGTGTTTTGCATTCTTACATATTCGTGAATGAAAATTGTGTATTACTCTTTTTGGGGAAAAGTATTTCAAGAATAAATGGTGTGTTACTTATTTATGATTTTAACTTGTGTTTCGATTTCCAATCATTTTACACCATTAGTTTTGGAAAGAAATCCATTGTGCTTACTGTCTTCATTACTAATGAACCTAAAATTATAATTTTCGGAATATTCTATTTGTTGATATTTATGATGATGATACATGAAAGGAAAGAAAGGAAAGTGTGGAATATGAAATACGGTCATTGTGCCATGAATGAAGAATCATATGTATGGTCAAGAGAGCTAGTGAAATAATGATGTTGTAAGTGGTTAAAAGTGCCAACGAGGCTATATATGGTATGAATGGTTATGAGGTAAAATGCAGTTTGTTCTTTTGTTTCTTATTTATGCAAATCAAAAATGTATTTGAAAGTATCGATAGTCACCGAGGAAGGGTATGTTGAAATAACCTAACCCCGAAACTACACGTACCAGTGTAGGAGTAGATTGTGATTTTTTTCCTTATTTGGGATGATATTGAGGTGATAAAATTATTTTCCTTATTTGTGATGAGATTGATGTGATAACATTATTTCCCTTAATTGGAATGAGATGATTGATAGAAAAGGATGATGTCGATCCAAACGGCATTGTGGTGAGATGGCCTAGCCGATCGGGTCGTGATCGGACGCCATGTCGCACACATGGTGGTGATTGTGCTGAAAATTGTAACTGAAATTGTGATTGTTGTTAATGTCTTGAATGAGACGGCCTAGTCGATCAGGTCGTGATCAGACTCCGTGCTAAAAATACGGTAGTATTGTTATTGTGAATAGTGGTATATCGGTGCTAAAGATCTCCCAACCAAAAACATATATTATCTTCATATTTTTAAAATTATTATGTTTTAACTTGACATTCGGATATCATTGATTGTGACCTGCTGTTTTTATGGTTTTCCCTCTCTTATATTGGCATTCTATTTTGAAAGTGGACAGTTAGCTTTACATACTAGTACTATTCCATATGTACTAACATCCCTTTTGCCGGGGGCGTTGCATCTTCAATGGATGCAGGTAGTTCATCAGCGGGCAGCTTTGGTCCTCGTTAGAAGTCACTCTCTATTCAGCAGGCTTTGGTGAGCCCTACTCTATTCTGGGGCCTGATGCCATTTGAGTTGTACATTGTGTTTTAAGGTATAGTCGGGGCCTTATTACCGGCACTTCCATACTACTCTTCTGTTATACTTTGAGGCTCCATAGACAGGTTGTGGATGGTGTTTGATATGTGGAATTGGACTAGAAATGTTGGTATTTGGCAAATATATTTTTCATTATATCTATAAACTTGTAATATTTTGGAAATTTTGAATGAAGTTGCTAATGGAAATGAAATGGGAGTTGTTAATAAAATGTTTTTAGTATTTGATTAATGGAGTGCATCTCCTCTTTATTCATGAGTTTGGGTAGGAGAAAATCTAATAGGCTTGCTCGGTCGAGTTCACTCGGTTGAGTGTCGGTCGCGCTCCTTGAGTTCGGGGCCTGACAAACTTGGTATCAGAGCCTAAGGTTTTAAAGTGTCCTAGGGTGTCTCAGAGCCGTGTCTAATAAAGTCCTTCTTATCAGTGTGTTATCGACCACATCTATAATTAGGAGGCTACTTGGGCATTTAGGAATTTTACCCTTCTTTGATACTCTAGATCGTGCGATAGAGCTCAAGATAGGAAGTTAATTTCCTAGTCATGTCTCACTTTCTAGATGAGTAACCCACGAGTTCGAGACAACGAGGAGAGATTGAAAGAACCAGTTGCTAGGGGAACTGTCCTTGCTCCTATCAATGTATCGCGCCACCGGATCATGTGGTGAGAGCACCTAAGAAATGAATAAGGATTGCTGGCACCAATAAGCCAGAATGTTTGATATGTAAGAAGCGCCACTCAGGTTAATGTTGGATGAATTGAAATACGTTATGATTTTGGAAAAGGGGGTACAAGAAGATCAAACGCCCTAGGTTGGGTACACCCATCCCGGTCTGCCCGACATGCGGGAATGAACATTTGGCGTCGTGTTATGAGTATTCTCAGAAGCGTGTTAGGGGAGGCAGGATTGGGAAATTCCAAAGGCCCACACAATAAACCACTACAGATATTGTTACTCCCACCATGAAGGCTTGGAGGAAGGATAAGGGGGTGTTTATAATGTTTGCAAAAAGGGTAAAAGTCAGGTTAGTGGGGCGAGTCAGCTTATCGGACCTCATACCCATTGCATGAAATGTAGGTGATGTCATTCGGGGGTAAGTCACTATGGTACCAATGTATGTTATGGATGTGGATTCGAGGGGAATCAGTTAAGGTACTGTCCTGTCAACCTAAAGTCATCAAGTAAGTCATTCCTTAGTACATCATTATGAAAACGCATAATTCTTTCTAGTTGTATATGTACAACCATATTGAAGAGCCTTCATAAACACGGTTTTAACAAGACACTGAATCACAAAACATTGCATGTACTTACTTTCTAAGCGAGACGCATTATTCGTGAAGCCACTCTATCACAAATTCTCTTATTTACAACCTCTTGAGGAATTGAGTTCTATAATGATTTCCTTGGAATAAGTTATAACCCTAGGTTAATACTTCCCACTACTTCCCTAAATTCTCAACAAGGGACTATACCTGATGAATATCTTACAGAACTTTTTGATTCAAATAGATAACATCTGCTCACTTATACTTATGCATGCACCGTCATAAAGTTTACCTATGTGGTATCAAATCCAATGTATAGCGGCCTAGTGTTGAGATCCTTCTTGAGCCACTCTTTTTCTCTCTTGTGTATGTGGCTCCTATGGTTTGAACAGTCACTATACTCCTTTGTGAATATTATCATAAACCCTTCTCACTGTCTAGCAACATAAGACCATGTCTCAGCGCCTATCATATGTGTACATGTCAATTAAAAGGGGTCACTTGTCCGCATATACATTTCTGGGAAATTTGAGATTTTCACAAATTCGTCACAAGAAGATCTTTTTGTTTGCCCATCTCAGTATGAATTTCATGTCCACTTAGATCATTCCGCAGTAAGTAGCTCACTTTGTTCCTAGTATTGTAGTTGCCCATGAAGTGGCCTGGTATTGCAGCTTGAGAGTTATTATGGCAGAGACATGTCTAGCTCATAGCAAAGTGTACATTCTCTCTAACCAATACATGATTTCATACAAACATTAAGATGTCCTAGCTACATGGTTTCACTCGTGTGTGGTTGAAAGTTAAGTAGCCTTACAACGACTTTTCCTCCCCACTTCAGGTGGATGTTTCAGATTCTGGCACATATGATGAGCATACTGATTTGAAAGACAAGTTTGTTGTATCTCTAGTTTTCTCATATAGGATCAACTATTGTGAAGGGTTAAGCTGTCAGAATGATAATAATCTCACAAATGTTCAACTTCTTTTGCATCCTCATGGGCTTGTGGTATATATATTCCTTATGTTAGTTAATGTTAAGAGTGTAATGCAACTACATGTATTTTGAAACCCATATCACATTCAGGGTGCCAGAATATTCTCATTTTGAGTTAAACCGATTTCCCCTATACTCCAAGAGGCGGCTGGTGTCACGTACTTGGCTATTTCTCTTTAAGGCCTATTATTGCAGAACAAGGCACATATGGAATAAAACAATTGTTGTTGTCCTTTTCATGACTCATAGTCTTCCAAGAATAACTGACGCTAATGTCTTTATCCTCTCGACCATGCCTCCCATATGTCACATGTCTAAAATAATCCATTTCTTTTAAATCTCAGAATCATGAACATGGTCCCTACATTATCAATGCCTACTAGGCAAGTCTATGCCTCATTTTTCGAATCAATGATATCATCAAAATGATTAACCATGTCAGCACTATTGCTAGTAACCTTCATGTCTCTTAGGATATAACATCCTGAAATGCCCTGCTCAACACATTGATGGAATCTTAAAAACTTCCAGCCCAATCTCGAACCTCGTTGTTCCTATTTATAGTAACCTACGAGGGTTGAAGGTTCAATCATGTCAAAGAAGAAGCATCATACGGTGATCAAATATATTGGATAAGAAGTTTTATGGTAATATTCAAACTAGCACATCTTAGAGTAATTGTTGGAGGTCGCCAAAGGTTTAATTTGGGTATTCGACGTAGGAATTTAGAGTTGAAGAAAGTGAACGGGTTATTCTCAAGATTTTCTCTATGAATATGTTATGTGAATTGCTAATAAAGGTAAAGTATGTGTAGTCACATTAGGCCTTATGAAATCTTGAAGGAAATAGGCCAAACTATGAGTATGATGTTTCCATGTTGTTGTCCTCCATGTATCTGGTATTTCATGTGTCTATGTTTAAGAAGGTAGTTGGAAATCCTTTGTCTATCGTTCCGGTGGAAGCTAGAGAAGGTGCAGTTAATGGATAATCGGCTTATGAGGGGTATCTATTTGTCATCCTTGTTAGATAAGTTTGGGAGTTGAGATTGCCTCTGTTAATGTGCTATGGTGAATTCTGTGAGTCGAGAAGGTCACCTTGAAGGCTGAAAGTGTTGTGGAAAGAAAATATTTTCGCTTGATTGTACAGCAAATGGTTGTGATTTGAAAGGTACTTTCTATGTGTTATGATTTAAATATATGCAGCTCATGTCCAGATATCACTTTTGATAATATAATGCATGTAATATTGAGATTAGTGTTGTTGATATACATTGTGATTCTTTGTCAAGTTGTGGATGTGTTGATTGGGTGGTTTTGGTGATTCTCTCGCAGGTTGTTAGGCCTAATTGCAGAGGATACTCTGCCGAAATTTCTGAAAAATTTAGGAGTTAGCAAAATTTGGGAGCTTAAGATGTGTGGAAGAAGAAACGAGATATGTTAAGTGTTTGGGCACGGTCTCTACTCCTCATTCGAGGACGAATGATCCTAAGTGGGGGAGAATGTAAGGCCCCGTTAAAATTTCCTAATGATTTAATATTTTAAAGTGAGCCAACGATATTTGGGAATAACATATTCGAGTATTAAAGGAGACACATGGGATAGAACCACATCATTTTGAAATGCAATTATATGTTTAAGGTGTTTTGGAACATACTAAGGAGATTTGTGAATGGCAAGAACTTGTGTGGAACAAGTTAGATACATTAAGTGGAAAGGATATTTCAATTAGCACAAGGCCCGAGTTCAAACGAATAGAACTCCCATAATATAAAGACTTAGGAGGTGATCTACCTATCAAATTATAGCCCTCTGAGTCTAGTTTCCAATGCATCAAACCGTTTGTCATTTGGATATTCCTACAGAATGTTATATCCAATTGACCGGACCTATGCCATACACGGGCCCAGATGCAAGGCCGCGCATATTGGAGGGTATTCTGCTTTGTGTGTGCGGTCACATGCCCAGGTGCGCGACCGCGCACGTAGGAGCCTAAAAATACCCCCAAGGCAGGGGAGAGAGAGTAGCTAAGTCATTTCTACAAGACTAGGGCTTTCTCTCCATCACCCATTTGGCCAAGGCTTCCAATATACACCTAAGGTGAGTTTTTAACTGTGTTTTTATATTGATTTCACTTCTCAATCACTAATTACAATAAGGTTTTAATTGGATTCTATAGGATTTCTTCAAAATCTCAAGAACACCGCAAAAGTTATCTTTCAAGATTTGGTCTACAATAGGTATGTCTACTACCTCTAACTAATTCATGGTGATTATTTACGTATGAATTATGTGTTAGGACTTATGGGATGGTGATTGAAAACAATGAGTGCCCAACCTAGGTGTGTTGGTATTGTATAGATTGTAAAATGAATTAATTGATAAGATTTATGGGTTGGGAGTGAATTGTTGGGCATGCATGTGCTAATGAAAGTTGGGGATGGCCTAGAGACAGTTGTGAGGTGAACCATTGGTATGGAAGGTGGTTATTAGGTGAAGAAATTCCATTGGAGGAGGTTGTATAAAGATATGCACACTAGATGTTTGATAAAAAGTCTAAATGCCTTGAGGTATATAAATCTTGATAATATTGGTGAAATTATATTGCATTGTTGTAGATTGAAGTTTTTTAGTGTGGTGGAATGTCGTAGTATTATTAAGGGGCGAATTCCAGGTATGTTGGCTAAACTACTCTTTTAGAAATGAATTCCATGATCTTCCCGTAAGTTTCAAGTATTGTTGGCTTAAGTTCCTAATCCCCATGTCCCGAGTTGTTACTAATAAATTTGATTATCCCGAGTGAGCGAAGTGTCTAAAGATGTATGTATCCAAAATAAGTTTCGAATGTTCCTATCACATTATGTTATCCTCCGGGAATGTGTTTAACAATGATATATGTATTATAATGTTATGGCTTTGAGTTGTTTCAAATTAAAGCTAGTATGCCAACTTGTGTGAGAAAAACTCGATGTGCTTAAGACTTTTAATTGCTCATATGTGTACCTAAAGTCTTGATTGGAAACGCCTTGTTGTTGATAATCTATAAAGATGCTCGAAAGTGAAAGAAGTGAGTTGAAGATATAAAGTGGCCACTGTGCCAAGAATTAAATCTATACTTGTGGTTAGAGATGCCAATAAAATGAGATGATGTGAGAAAGATTATGAAATGAGCCTTGATTCAACTATTCCAAAATTACTTTAAAAATAGATTTTCCTTAAAGCTTATGCCCTCAAGTCATGCCCCAATGTGGCTGTTTTAACTAATGCTATGCTTTATGAGTATTTTCAATGTGTTTTGCATTCTTACATATTTGTGAGTGAAAATTGTGTATTGCCCTTTTTGGGAAGAAATATTTCAAGAATTAATGGTGTGTTAAGTGTTTATGATTTTAACTTGTGTTTCGATTGCCAATCATTTTACTCCATTTGTTTTGGAAAGAAATCTATTGTGTTTAAAGTCTTTATTACTAATGAACCTAAAATTGTGATTTTCGGAATATTCTATTTGTTGATATTTATGATGATGATATATGAAAGGAAAGAAAGGAAAGTGTGGAATATGAAATACGGCCAATGTACCATGAATGAAGAATCATATGTATGGCCAAGAGAGTTAGTGAAATAATGATGTTGTAAGTGGTTGAAAGTGCCAGCGAGGCTATATATGGTATGAAAGGTTATGAGGTAAAATGCAATTTGTACTTCTGTTTCTTTTGTATGCAAATAAAAAATATATTTGGGAGTATCGATAGTCACCGAGGAAGGGTAGGTTAAAATAACTTAACCCTGAAACTACACGTGCCGGTGTAGGAGTGAATTGTGATTTTTTCCCTTATTTGGGACGAGATTGAGGTGTTAAAATTATTGCCCTTATTTGTGATGAGATTGATGTGATAACATTATTTCCCTTAATTAGGATGAGATGATTGATAGAAAAGGATAATGTCGATCTACACGGCATTGTGGTGAGATGGCCTAGCCGATCGGGTTGTGATCGGACGCCATTCCGCACACATGGTGGTGATTGTGCTGGAAATTATAATTGAAATTGTGATTGTGGTTGATGTCTTGAATGAGACGGCCTGACCGATCGGGTCATGATCGGACTCCGTGCTAAAATTACGGTGGTATTGGTATTGTGAACAGTGGTATATCGATGCTAAAGATCTCCCAACCAAAATAATATATTATCTTCGTATTTTGGAAATTATTATGTTTTAACTTGGCATTTGGATATCATTGATTGTGACTTGTTATTTACATGGTTTTCCCTCTCTTATATTGGCATTCTATTTTGAAAGTGGATAGTTAGCTTTACATACTAGTACTATTCCATATGTACTAACGTCCCTTTTGTCGGGGGGCGCTGTATCGTCAATGGATACAGGTGGTTCATCAGTAGGCAGCTTTGGTCTTCGTTAGCACTCACTCTCTATTCAGCAGGTTTTGGTGAGCCCTACTCTACTCCGGAGCCTGATGTCATTTAAGTTGTACATAGTATTTTAAGGTATAGGCAGGGCCTTGTTTCTGGCACTACTACAAATAAGACCTTTAGCGGCAATACAAAATAGTTTTAACGGAAATAATAATAACCGCTATATCTTTTACCGTCCATTAGTCCTTTGCCGCTGAAACCGGGGTCGGCAAAGCCTTTAGCGGCTTTTCTCACAAAAGCTGGTTAATGGTATGTTTTATTGTCGCTAAAAATTATTATCTTTAACGAAAATTATAATGGCTACTAACTCCAATCCAAAACGGCTAATTATACTTCTTTAGCGTCCATTATTATAGCCGCTACATTCAATTAATTGCCGCTAAAAATTCGCATCTTTAAGGGAGATTGTTTGTGACAATTATAATGGCTACTAAATCCAATCCAAACGGCTAATCATACTTCTTTAACATCTATTTTTTATAGCCGCTAAATTAAAAATAATTGCCACTAAAAGTTTGCATCTTTAATGGCAATTATTTTGTGGCAATTAAAATGGCCATAGTATCCCTTCTGAAAACATCTTAGTTTGCCCTTTTAGGTTCCATTCTAATGGCTAAAATGTTTAACTAAATTGCCGCTAAAAGTCAATATCTTTAACTGTAATTGTTTTACATCAATTATAAATAGTTTAGCCACAATTAATAATAGTTACTATATTCGTACAGAATATGACTCAAATAATAAAATATATTAATATTAATTCAAAAATAATATATATCTCATTAATCTTAACAAACAAAAGGAAGTACTAATCAAAAATATTAATATCACAGTAACTTAAAACATAAAAATATATTGTTTAGACTAAATAGTTAATATCATTATATAACTAATCCAGACGAATGATGGTCTTCAAATGATTTCCGCAACTTTTCATCATTTTGAAATTTTTCATCTGCTAAATTATCCAACATCAGACGGTATGATCTGAAATTATAAAATAATTGTATCAAAATATAAAGTATAATGCGAAAAAATATCTTGAAGATTCCATCACTATTATATTAGCAAACTCCCTCACCTAACATCTATAAGCAAAAACAACTAAGCTAAAATATGAACATTTCAATCAAATTGATTAGAACAGACAGGAAAAAAGGAAAAATAAAGTAAACTTAAAGCGACTGTCAACAGGGTCATTTATCAGATTTCCTCCACTATGCAGTCTCTCATCACGAACATACCCACTTTTCATTTTTCAACACCTGAGAATACACATGGCCTTCCCAAGAAACAATACGAGGAGGCTGCTTAGTAGATCTCTCATTATTGCTCATCCTTTCATTTATCATTTTCTGACCATAGAATACACAATAAATCAATTTTGGAATTCATGAGGAGGAAAAAATGCACATTATTTGACGGAGTCATCAAACCAACAAAATAAAAGAAAGAATAAATCTTACGATTATCTTGACAGAATCATCATCCAGTGGCCTACCATCCTTACGTTTTTTATGAGTTAATAAGAAAATTTCTGCTCGTGTAGGCTCAATCCCATTTACAGCCTAATACAATAAAATGATATCAGATATGCGTGACAAAAAAAGGTTGAAAATATTATAGTTTGTAATTTTCACAAGTTTACCTGCTCATTCATCAAGGTAGCAATACTTTTGGATCCTCCTGTGTGGGACATCGTTTGCTTGGCCCTATTGTTTCTAGTTGCTTGGGTACGTCTTTGTCATTGAAATATTAAAACTATATCTTATAAATCATAAATAAAAATTGAGCCTAACTAAAATAAAAATGCTATGAAAATGAGCAGACTAGGAGAATTTTCAAAGTTTATACCTTAGCTTTATCAGAAAGCCAATAAGAGACAAGACCACTCCATTGATCCCTAGGTATGCGACTTGGTCTATTTTTTAGTAATGCGTCTTTAGTCTTAGGATCCGTTTGGCCATAGATTTTGCCAAAATATATTTGGGTTTATTTTGGCAAACACATGTTTGTTCATAAATTGTATCTAAATTTTGGCAAATTCCCAAAATCCAAAACCCAAATCCCAAAACCAGCTCAAGNCATTATATTATCGCAAATCATAGTCCTGAACATAAATAAATTTGGTGCAAAATTATTATTTTTATAATGAACTACATAATACACTATCACATGACTGAAAAGACGAAGCAACATTGTTACAAAATAATAAATAGTGGACTCTTTTATAAAATACAAAAGTTTGGGGTAATTTGTAAAAAGTATAAAAGTTATATTTTGGGCCAAAAAGAGCTAGTTTTGGCCCAAAATATAACTTTTATACTTTTTACAAATTACCCCAAACTTTTGTATTTTATAAAAGAGTCCACTATTTATTATTTTGTAACAATGTTGCTTCGTCTTTTCAGTCATGTGATAGTGTATTATGTAGTTCATTATAAAAATAATAATTTTGCACCAAATTTATTTATGTTCAGGACTATGATTTGCGATAATATAATGAATGTTATTGATAAATGTACTATTGGGTATTTGTGATAGTTTTTAGAACTTGTGTATATAAGTCATCTTTCATGTTTTTCCAAAAAAGAAAAGTGAAATATATTTTGAAAACTTATGTCCAAATGCATTTTCATTTTCAAACCAAAATTCACCCAAATCAAGTTTTTCAAAACAAATTTGAAAAATTATGGCCAAACGCTAGGTTATATTTTGGCGTATACTCTCTCTTTAACTCGCACTTGTAATCTTTCCATTTCTTTTCGAGTGACTTTAAGACCCACGCTTCTCCACATTTGTTGTTGTTGTTGTTGTTGTTGTTATTATCGTTGTTGTTATTGTTGTTGCTGTTGTTGTTGTTGTTGTTGTTTTTATTATTATTGTTGTTGTTGTTGCTGCTGCTGTTGCTGTTGGTATTGTTGATGTTGTTGTTGTTGTTGTTGTTGTTGTTGTTGTTGTTGTTGTTGCTGTTGTTGTTGTTGTTGTTGTTGTTGTTGCTGTTGTTGTTGTTGTTGTTGTTGTTGTTGCTCTTGCTGTTGGTGTTGTTGCTATTGTTATTGTTATTGTTGTTGTTGTTGCTGTTGTTGTTGGTGTTGTTGTTGTTGTTGTTGTTGTTGTTGCTGTTGTTGTTGTTGTTGTTGTTAATGTTGTTACTATTGCTACTGTTGTTGCTGTTGTTGTTGCTGTTGTTGTTGCTGCTGTTGCTGTTGTTGTTGTTGCTGCTGCTGTTGTTGTTGTTGTTGTTGTTGCTGGTGTTGTTGTTGTTGTTGCTGTTGTTGTTGCTGTTATTGTTGTTGTTGCTGTTGTTATTATTGCTGCTGTTGCTGCTGCTTGTTGTTGCTGCTGCTGTTGCTGCTGTTGTTGTTGTTGTTGTTGTTGTTGTTGTTGTTGTTGTTGTTGTTGCTGTTGTTGTTGTTGCTGTTGCTGTTGTTGCT
>AWOL01S0015070.1:0-38674 GCA_000715115.1 Nicotiana otophora | reverse complement strand
CGGTATTGTGCTTAATCTGTTTTAAATATTCACGGTGTGATGAGTTAGGAGAGTTGTTTAAAAATGTTATGTCTTTATAAAGTGATGTTTGATTGCTCGAGGACGAGCAATGTTGTAAGTGGGGGATGTTGATGGTAGGCTATAATTACGTGTTTTAGTCGCTTATTGNGGGCAAGCCTATGGTACGTCTTTTGTGGCATATGAATGTTGTTTCTGAGAGAGAGTGAATTGTTTCTATCTTGAGTTCCTAATTGTTCTTAATTTTATTGTGTGTAGAACTACTCACTATTGTTGTGTAAGGGCACTTGATTCATGAAGGAAAAGTAATGTCGTTGACCTATATGTAAGAGTAAGTGAGCGGGTTGTGAAAAATATGTGGTTCTTTTGAGTCAAATCTCGACGTGAGGATTTTACGGTATTGTGCTTAATCTGTTTTAAATATTCACGGTGTGATGAGTTAGGAGAGTTGTTTAAAAATGTTATGTCTTTATAAAGTGATGTTTGATTGCTCGAGGACGAGCAATGTTGTAAGTGGGGGATGTTGATGGTAGGCTATAATTACGTGTTTTAGTCGCTTATTGCACACTAATTCACTGCACTTTAATTGGTAGTGTTTTGCACTTATTGTGTGTTCTATGCCTTGTAGGAGTGATTCCTAGTTATGTAGATTTTGTGGAGCTAATTCGAGCTATTTGGAGCTTTCAAGTATGACTAAAAGACCGAGGAATTAAGTCGGGATCGTGTTCGGGGGTCGAGGATCATGTATGGACATCACAAATCAAGCAAAAAGCAACATTCTGAAGAAATTTACACTGCTGCGGTGTGTGGGGCAGCACGTGGTGCACCGCAGTAGTGTGTGGTGGCAGCATGATGAAAATTGCATGCTCCCAGATAAGTCCCACAAATGCCACGCATGGAACGTCGCCCCATGCGGTGCGCCTATGCAATATTTACATAGTTAGTTTCCTATTTCGGCTAGGAAAGGGTGATTTCGTTTGGGACCGACCCTACTTGGTATAAATACATGCAAAAATGTTATTTCTGGACTTTTGACACAACTTGGAACTAAGAACGCTAAGGAGGAGTTGGAAGAACACAAGCATGATTTTATCATTCCATCCTCACTCAAGACCCGAGTTTGGATCGAATTTATGTTTTTATCCCTTAATTATATTTGTGATGAATTTCTCCATGTCTATGGATTAGTTCCATCTATGGTTTGATGGATTTGGTGTATTGATGATTGTTTGTGGATTATAACTCTAGTTATTTGCATTGAATCGTTTGGAAGATTTAATTGTTGCATCTATATTCACTAGTTCATGTTATCGAGAGAGGCATAACTTGTGATATCTTTGCATTATATTGTTGGTTGAGTTCATAGATTCTTTTAAGTAATAAAAAGAGGCTAGTTACATTAAACCTAGTTAGGAGAATAACCGAAAAAGGATTTCCTAAAGACCAATCCACTACACATTCTTGCATATCTTCACCTGCTTAAATTGGTTCATCTCGTGCGGTTAAGACTTAATCGAGAGAGGAGTTTTTGCTGAACATTTGAACTAATAATTGAGTGAATTAGGGAGACTCACTTGAACATTAGAAGTGAATTATCTAAACTTAGATCCCGAACAAGTATCTTGCACCTATCCTGTCGAAACTCTATCTTCTCCCACTGATAACCTTAGTTACTTATCCCTTGTCTCGATAGTCACTAGTCAATAGCTTTAGATAATTAGTTAATTTTAGTTATTAATCTTATAAATCTCAACTGTTGATTCTCCTGGATAGCAATCATGCTAGAAACTACGAGAATACTATTTAAATCCAATCCATGTGGATATGATTTTATACTATACTATCTTTGATTAGCGAGCATATTTTAAGTGTGTGTTTTGCGCTTGTCAAATTTTGGCATTGTTGCCAGGGATTGACAATCAATAGTGTTTGAAATAGTTTGTAGTGCTAATTCAGAAATTGTTTCTTTTCTTTTTGTTTTTCCCTTTTTACGGTTGGTGTTCATTGGTTGTGCGCAGGTTATAGGTTAAGATTGGTGCATGACTCAGGCTTCTGCGAAAGAAGTGCTACCATACGAGCCAGAGTTATAAACAACACTGAGACAACTAAGGAAGGAAAAGATCTAATCGAGAAGTTAGAAAAGGTTGGGAAACCATCAACCCAAGAAACTATGGTCGGAAATTGTGATGACAATATAGATTTGGTTGCAAGAGAGGCAATCCAACAACAAAAAAAAGCTGTATGGGAGTCTGAGGAAGCAGCTATTAGAGTTGCAGAGAATGTCTATCAAGAAGAGAGGGGTCACAAAATTAATCAACATCAACCCTTGGTTGCCGAACAGTTCGAAAATATTGATCCCATGCCTTGGAGACCACTTGGCGATTATGTTAGACCGGTCTACAATCAAGGATTATCAAGTGTTAGACCACCTCCACTTGTAGCAAATAATTTCGAGTTGAAGCGAGGTTTGCTTCAAACCATTCAGAATTGTTGTGTCTTCATAGGGAAGATGAACTAAAATCCAAACTCACATCTAATGGACTTCGAGGAGATTATGAACACCTTTCAATACAATGGGATATCATAAGATGCAATGTATTTAAGGGCATTCCCCTTTTCGCGTAAAGATGATGCGAAGGAGTGGCTTCCAAGCTTGCCCAGTTGATCGATTAACCTAGGAGGAGATGACTAAACAAATTCCTTGATAAATAGTTCTCCTTGTCTAAGACGGGCAAGATTATAAGAGAAATCAATAACTTCTGCTAGAAACATGATGGTTTTTGAAGCATGGGAGAGGTGTATGGAGATAGTTAGAAAGTGTCAACATAGCGGAATTGAACTCTGGATGCAACTCCAAGACTTTTAGGAAGGATTGACATTCGCCTCGCGTAGAACATTGAGGAATGCAGTTAGAGGCCCTTTGATGAGGAAAACTGTAGAGGAGATACTTACAATTCTTGATGAGTTATCTGAAGATGCCAATCCGTGGCCCTCTGAGAGTGCTGAAAGAAGAAAATCAACTGGTGCTCACAAAGTTGATGCTAATACATCTGTGCAGGTAAAACATGATGTTGTGGCTAACGAAATATGAAAGCTGACCATAGCCAAAATACAAAATGAGCCTCATGCAGCTTGTGATATATGTGGAAGAGGACACCCTACTCATGAGTGTCAAGTCTCAACTCAGGAAGTGAATGCTGTGGAAAATTATGATTTTAATGCAATGGGTCAGAGGCACCCTGGTTTTTCATGGAGTTCACCTGGGGGTACTGCGAATACATGGCAATAGAAATACCCTAAACCCCCAGGTACAAGGAGCTCTAGTCTTCCAAAATCAGTAGAGATAGCAATATCAGCCTCCACAATCTAATCAGTCCAGTATGGAAGAGCTAATTAAGGCTTTTATTATCAAGACATATGAGAGGACTGAAACTGATAGCTTAGTTATACGGCAACATGAAGCAGCTATCAAAGAACTGGGAACGGGTTTTCAGAACCTAGAAAGACAGGTTGGTCAGCTAGCTACTCTATTGTTTTGAGAGAATTCCATAAACTCTCCTGATACAGAAAGAAATCCCAAAGAAACAGTGAATGTTATAATTTTGAGAAGTGGGCAAGGGTTGAAAGATCTCACCCCAATCAAAAATGATGTGAGACTTGAAAAAGAAAGTGGGGAGAAGATGAAGAGTGATGTTGATAAGAAGAAAAAAGGCCATATGAAAGTCGAGAAGAACAAGAAGGAAGAAAACTTGAGATGGGAGGACCCTGAGGAGAGCGAGCATATGCCTGCTATTCCTTTCCCTCAAAAGCAAAGTATAGAAAAGCTAGACAAGTAGTTTAGGTGATTTCTAGTTGTCCTAAAACAGGTTCATGTGAACTTACCATTCACAGAAGTGTTTTCACAGATGCCTGCTTATGCCATATTCTTGAAAGCGATCATTACGAAGAATTGGAAAATAGAGGCGACCTCAGTGGTCAAGCTCATAGAGCATTGTAGCGCGATATTGCAAAATAAACTCCAACAAAAGTGTGGAGATCTAGGGAGTTTTACTATACCTTACTCTCTAGGAACTATTAATTTTGATAAATCCTTATGTGATTCTGGTGCTTCAAATAATTTAGTGCCTCTATCTATCTACAGGAAACTGGAGAATATGATTGTAGAGATAAGGTCTGCACCCATATCTTTGCAGCTGGCAGACCAAATGACTACTATACCTGAGGGGATAGTGGAAGATATGTTAGTTCGGGTTGATAAGTTCGTATTTCCTGTGAATTTTATAGTGGGAAATATGGAGGAAACAAGGAGGTCCCCCTCATCCTAGAAAGACCATTCTTAGTGACAGGTAGAGCTATATTAGATATACATGAGTGAAAGCTCATGCTTAGAGTGGGTGAAGAGACTGTGACTTTTAAGATGGATGTAGCAAAGGGGGCACAAAAGGACAAACCAGTTGCGAGTGTCAAGTTGAAAGTAAAGGGCTCGAAAGAGAAGGCTGCAGTGAGCGAGAAAGATAAGTGTGGGATGTACCCAAAGAAGGCTGAGAAGAAGTTGTTTGCATGGATGTGTGCATTAATTTGGGCGCGAGGAATGGATCCCGACTTCGACTCATACAAGCCTTTTACCTCTCGTGAGCACTTGAATATTGTATGAACTTTGTAAAAGTTAAAGTGTGGGGTGGTGGTTTGGCTTTTGAGTGGAACTATTGAAATAAGGAGAAAGGTGCATTATTTTGAAAAAGTAAGAACCACTTGAATTGAAAAAGAAAAGGAAAAAAGAAAAGTGGTTCTGTTGTTGTTAAAAATATTCCTTGATAGTGGTAATCTTTTATGTATTTGTGCCTAAAGAAGTTGGGAGTTGATGTATATTAATGTGAAGCTAGAGTTATGGTTGACATAAGTGTGGGGTTTTGCACAGTTAACTGTATGTATTAAAGTGGTTAGGGAGGTGTATATCCTACCCATCCCGCATCCTACATTAGAACCAAATAATGTCCTACTTGATCATTGACTGAATGAGCTCAATTAGCAGAGTAGTACACTACGGGCAAGCCTATGGTACGTCTTTTATGGCATATGAATGCTGTTTCTTAGAGTGATTTGATTCTTTCTATCTTGAGTTCAGAATTGTTCTTAATTTTATTGTGTGGGGAATTAGTCTCTATTGTTATTTTCTGGGACTTGATTCACGAAGGAAAGGTAATGTCGTTGACTTCTGTGTTAGAGTAAGGGAGCGGGTTGTGAAAAATATATGGTGTGGTTGAGTCAAATCTCGACATGAGGATGTTACAGTATTGTGCTTAATCTGTTTTAAATATTCTTGGTGTGATGAGTTAGGAGAGTTGTTTAAAAAGGTCGTTTCTTTAAAAAGTGTCGTTTGATTGCTTGATGGTAGGATATAATCTCATGTTTTGGTCACTTATTACATTCCAATTTACTGCACTTTAATTGAGTTTGAGCGTTAATTGCTAGTGTTTTGCACTAATTGTGTGTTTTATGCTTTGTAGGAGTGTTTCCGAGCTATGAAGATGTTACATAATGAATTTGGATGATTTGGAGATTTGAAGTCTGATTAAATGTTCAAGGGAATAAGCCAGGATCGCGTACGGGGATCGAGAACCACGTCGGGATAGCTAAAAAGCAAGAACAATCCGTACTCAGAGAAAGTCCTACAGCCGCGGCACGTGGGGCTCTGCGTGGGGTGCCACGGCAGGCCTATTCTCCGTTATCTATCAGAAATAAAATCTCTGAACTTTCCCACTAATGACCCGCATAGTGCGTTGCCCCATGTGGCGCGCCTATGCAAATTTGTAAGAGTTATTTTCCTATTTCACGTGGGTGTTTCCGTCTGGGCCCGACCCTACTTAGTATACATATATGTAAAAATATTATTTTATGGATTTGTGACACAACTTAGACCTAAGTAAGCCAAGGAGGAGGTGGAGAAGGAAAAGTTCAAGGATTTCATCATTCAATCCTCACTCAAGACAAGGGTTTGGATCGTTTTATGTTTTAGTTTAACTTAAACATTATTATGATGAATTACTCCATATCCATGGAGTGGTTCTCCTTTGGGTTTTATGGATTTGATGTATTGATACTATTTTGTGGATAATTAACTCTAGTTTTATGTATTGAATCATTTGGATGTTTTAATTGTTGCATCTATATTCACTTGTTCATGTAATCGAGATAGGCATAACATGTGATATTGCTTCATTATACTTTGTTGGTTGAAGTCAGTAATTCTTTTTAGTAATTAGAAGAGGCTAGTTGAATTGTTGATTAAACTTAGTTAGGAGGATAATCAAGATCAGTTCTCCTAGAGAACATTCCACTATGAATTCTTGCATATCTTCACATGCTTAAAATTGGTTCATCTTGTGAGGTTGAGACAAGAGAGGAGTTTCTGCTAATCAATTGAACTAATAACCAAGTAAATTCTAGAGACTCACTTGAACATTAGAATTGAATTATCTAGAGTTATATCCCAAATATTTCTCTTACACCTATCCTATCAACCCTATCTTCTCCCAATTGATATCTTCATTTGCTTAATACTTGTGTTGATTGACATTAGTCAATAGTTTTGACTCTTTGTCAATATTAGTTTAAATCACATACACCTCTGTTGTTGATCATCTTGGATATAACTTTAGCTACAAACTACGATAATACTATTTAAATCCAATCCTTGTGGATACGATATTATAAATTACTATATTCGACTAGCGAGCATATTTTAGTGTGTGTTTTGCGTTCGTCAAAGTGTGGGGTGTTGAATGTAAGCTATAATTACGTGTTTTAGTCTCTTATTTCACTATAATTCACTGTACTTTACTTGTGTTGAGCTTTAATTGGTTGTGTTTTGTACTTATTGTGTGTTTCATGCCTTGTAGGAGTGATTTCGATGTATGTAGATGTTGTGCAGCTAATTCGAGCTATTTGGAGCTTTGAAGTCGGAGTAAAATCTCAAGGGAATAAGTCAGGATCGTGTTCGGCGGTTGAGGATCACGTCTGGACATCATAAATCAAGCAAAACACAACACTATGAGGAATTTGCACTGCTGCGGTGTGTGGGGTGGCGCGTGGTGTGCCACGGTAGTGTGGTTTGGCAGCTTGATGAAAATTACATTCTCCCTCATAAGTGCCACTAATGCCCAGCATGGTGCATCGGCCCATGCGGCACGCTTGTGCAATTTTACAGAGTTAGTTTCTTATATCGGCTAGGAAAGGGTGATTTCGTCTGGGCCCGACCCTACTTTGTATAAATACATGAAAAATGTTATTTTATGGAATTTTGACATACTTTAGACCTAAGGACGCTAAAGATGAGTTGAAGAACACAAGCACAAGTATTTCATCATTCCTTCCTCACTCAAGACCCTAGTTTGGATCGAATTTATTTTTTCCTATGCTATAATTATATGTGCGATGAATTTCTCCATGTCTATGGGGTAGTTCCCTCTAGAGGTTGATGGATTTGGTGTATTGAAGATTGTTTGTATATTATAACTTTAGTTTTATGTATTGAATCATTTTGGAAGATTTAATTTTTGCATCTATATTCACTAGTTATTGTAATCGAGAGAGGCATAACTTGGGGTATCTTTGCATTATGTTGTTGGTTGAGTTCATAGATTATTCTAAGTAATAGAAAGAGGCTAGTTGAATTACTGACTAAACCTATTTAGGAGAATAATCGAATGAGGTTTTCCTAAAGACCAATCCACTACGCATTCTTGCATATCTTCGCGTGCTTAAATTGATTCATCTCGTGAGGTTAAGACTTAATCGAGAGAGGAGTTTTTGCTGAACGTTTGAACTGATAATTGAGTGAATTAAAAAGACTCGCTTGAACATTAGAAGTGAAATATCTAGAGTTAGATCCCAGATAATTATCTTGCACCTATCCTGTCAAAACCATATCTTCTCCCACTGATAACCTTATTTGCTTATCCCTTGTCTTGATAGTCACTAGTCAATAGCTTTAGATTCTTAGTTAATTTTAGTTATTAATCCTATAAATCTTAATTGTTAGTTCTCCTAGATAGTAATCAAGTTAGAAATTATGACAATACTGTTTAAATCAAATCCATGTGGATACGATATTATATTATACTATCTTTGATTAACGAGCATAATTTAAGTGTGTGCTTTGCGCTCGTCAAATTTTGGCGCCATTTCCGGGGATTGGCAATCAATACTGTACGAAATAGTTTGTAGTGCTAATTCAGTAATTTTTTCTTTTTATTTTATGTCCCTTTTTATGGTTGGTGTTCGTTGTTTGTGTGCATGTTACAAGTTATGATTGGTCCATGACTCGAGTTTTTGCGAAAGAAGTGCTACAATACGAGCCATAGTTAGAAACCAAACTACGACAACTGAGGAAGGAAAGAGATCTCACAGAAAAGTTATAAAAGCTTTGGCAACCCTCAACCCAAGAAACTATGGCCGGAAACGGTGATGATAATGTAGATTTGACTGCAAGAGAGGCAGCCCATCAATGATAAAAAGCTACACGGGATGCTAAGGAAGCAGTATTAGAGCTGGAGAGAATGTCTATAAAGAAGTGAGGGGTCACATAATTAATCAACATCAACCATTGGCTGTAGACCAGTTTGGAAATATAACTCCCATGCCTAGGAAACCACATGGCGATTATGCTAGACCGGCCTACAATCAAGGATTATCAAGCGTTAGACCACCTCCAATTGTAGAAAATAATTTTGTGTTGAAGCAAGGGTTGCTTCAAACCATTTCGAATTATTGTGTCTTCATAGGAAAGATGAACAAAAATCCAAACACACATCTTATGGACTTCGAGGAGATTATGAACACCTTTCAATACAATGGGGTGTCACAAGATGCAGTGTACTTAAGGGCATTCCCCTTTTTACTTATAAATGATGTGAAGGAGTGGCTTTGAAGCTTTCCCAATGGATCGATTAAAACCTGGGAGGAGATGACAAAAATATTGCTTGATAAATATTTTTCCTCAGCTAAGACGGGCAAGATTAGAAGAGAAATCCATAACTTCTGCCAGAAAAAAATTGAAATAATTTTTGAAGCATGGGAGAGGTTTAAGGAGACAGTTAGAAATTGGCAACATAGCAGAATTGATATTTGGATGCAACTCCTGGACTTTTGGGAAGGATTGACACCGGCCTCACGTAGAACATTGAGTAATGTAGTTGGAGGCCCTTTGATGAAGAAGACTCCAGAGGAGAACTTACAATTCTTGATGAGTTATCTGAAGATTCCATTCGGTGGCCCTCTGAGAGTGCTGAAAGAAGAAAATCAATTGGTATTCACCAAGTTGATGCTTATACATCTGTGTAGGTACAACTTGATGATATGGCTAAAGAAATACAAAAGATAACCTTAGCCAGGATACAAAATGAGCCACACGCAGTTTATGATATATGTGGAAGAGGACACCCTAATCATGAGTGTCAAGCCTTAACTGTGAAAGTGAATGTTGTGAGAGATTATGATTTTAATGCAATGGGTCAGAGGTACCCCGGTTTTTAAATTAATGGAAATAGAACAACCCAGAACCCAGGGACAAGGAGCTCCAGTCTTCCAAAATCAGCAGAGGTAGCAATATCATCTTCCACAGTCTAATCAGTTCAGTATGGAAGATCAAATGGAAGCTTTTATTATCAAGACATATGAGAGGCTTGAAACTCATAGCTCATCTACACGGGAACATGGAGCAACTATCAAAGAACTAGGCACAGGTTTTCAGAACCTGGAAAGTTAGGTTGGGCAGCTAGCTACTCTATTGCCTGAGAGGATTGAAGGAACTCTCCATGATGATATGGCAATAAATCCCAAAGAAACATTCAATGTTGTATCTTTGGGAAGTGGGTAAGGGTTGAAAGATATTACCCCAATCCAAAATGATGTTAGATTTGAAAAAGAAAATGGGCAGCAGCTGAAGAGTGATGTTAATAAGAAGAAGAAAGGCCAGATGAAAGTTGAGAAAGAGAAGAAGGAAGAAAACTCGAGAAGGGAGGACCATGAGGAGAGTGAACATATGCCTGCTCTGCCTTTCCCTCAAAAGAAAAGTAAAGCAAAGCTTGACAAGCAGTTTTAGAGATTTCTGAATGTGTTGAAATAGGTTCATGTGAACCTACCATTACCAGACGTGCTCTCACAGATGCCTGCTTATGCCACATTCATGAAAGAGATCCTTGCAAAGAAGTGCAAAATATAGGAGACTTCATTGGTCTAGCTCACAGAGCATTGCAGCGCGATATTGCAAAAATAAACTCCCACAAAAGTGTGGAGATCCAGGGAGTTTTGCTATACCTTGATCTTTAGGAACTATTAATTTTGATAAATGCTTATGCTATTCCGGTGCCTCAATTAATTTAATGCCTCTATCTATCTATAGGAAACTTAATAAGAAGATTGGAGAGATAAGGTTTGCACCTATATCTTTGCAGCTGGCAGACCAAACTACCATAATACCTTAGGGGATAGTGGAAGATGAGTTAGTTCTAGTGGATAAGTTTGTATTTTGTGTGGCTTTTATAGTGGTAAATATGGAGAAAAACAAGGATGTCCCCCTCATCCTAGTAAGACCATTCTTAGCGACGGGTAGAGCTATATTAAATATACGCGAGAGAAAACTCATGCTTAGAGTGGGTGAGGAAAATGTGACTTTTTAGATGGATATAGAAAAGGGGGACCAAAAGGACAAACCAGCTGCGAGTGTCGAGTGGAAAGTAAAGGGCTCGAAAGAGAAGGCTGCGGTAAGCGAGAAAGATAAGTGTGGGGTGTACCCAAAAATGGCCGAGAAGAAGCTATCTGCATGGATGTGTTCATTAGTTCGGGCGCGAGGAATGGAGCGTGACTTTGACTCAGACCCCGACTAGATGTTCAGGAATATTTACTTTACCTTATGCTTTTTAATTGTGTTCCATGAGCACATGCCACAACTTAAAGTGCGGGGTGTGGGATAATTGTATGTATGTATGATACGCTCAAATTACACCTAAATAACTTGTGTAAGGCGGTCGATGTCAAATATTATAACCCAACTAGGTTGGGGTCGGATCCCATAGGGAATAGGTGTGAAAAGGTTAAATGAATAGTGTGAAACTTGACTTAAATCGTAATTCTATTCCGTTAGCTTAAAATAAATATTGTGATTATGTGTAATAAAGAAAACTATTGTATTGTGAGAATATAATTAATTTGATTAGNGTAATTGAGTGAAATGAATACAAGTATAATATTGTGAGACTGTAATTAATTTGATTAAAGAAACCAAGGTTTTTTACCCTTCAGTGGAATGTAATGCTATCGGTATTAATATGATATATTTCTAATGGGAGGCCCTTTGATATGCAAATGGTTTCTAAGTGACTACCCAATATTTCCCAATAGTTGGGCAGTATTGTCTCTTTATGATTTTCCCAAATATAAAAGAGTTGCAATTAAGAATAACCAATTTATGCCAAATAGAACCCACTTATTCCTAAGCGATTCTATTATACAAGGTTTAAAGCCTTGAGTTTTTGATATTCAATTCCACCACACCCTAACCCACTTTTCCAAGTGAAGATAGAGTGAAATGGAACTAGTTAATGTTTGCAACCATTAACAATAAATGAATCATAAGAAATGAATAAATATCTACCAACCATTATATATATATATATTCAATGGTAAACACCCATTAACATTACACCCATTTAGGGTCCACAACCTTAGTATTTAAAACTAGCTACTCAAACTAGAATCCAAGAACAAAGCTATAAATAAAGTCATAAAGATTACAAGGATACAAGATTCTCTCTTCACAAGCTTCCCAAACAATGGTGTATTCAATGCCTTCAATGTAAGCTCTTTTTCAGACAAGATGTCCCACAAAAACCCTAGTAAATCTATTTATAATGGGCCAAAAGTCGGGGTCAAATTTAGAGAAAAATGCCAATGCAGAACACATCTGCGATCGAGGAATGTGTCGCAGATCGTGTATGCGGTGTGCATAATTACAAGGACACCGTAGAATTGCATGCCAAGTTGCCCAGTTCCCCATCGCAGATCCATTATGCGGTCCGCATATTGATTATGCGACCGTAGATTGCGTCACAAAGAGGGATCTCGCAGAATCTCATTTGCATTTATGCGGTCATTATGCAGTCCGTAGAAGCATTATGTGACCGTATAATGGACCACATATTTCTCTCTTCAAGAGCTGGACTTGCTGCTTCAGCCTGCAGTTGGTTTGGGGCTCGCACAAAACTTCTGCGGTCGCCGCATTTCTTCCCTTATGTGGGTTTTTGTCTTCTTTTCTGTGTTCTTGGTTCTTCAAGTCTGGTACACTGAAAAACACCAAAACTTGATAGGAAATAACTAAAAATGCTTGAAAAGATAGTTAAAGTCTATGTAATTAGTACCGAAAGTGCTGAAATTCTACGGCATATCAACACCCCCCAACTTAGACTTTTGCTTGTCCTCAATTAACTAAAACAAGATCATCCTATCATACAGTACTATATGTTTGACAAGCCACAAAACAACATTGAATGTAGATGGTGCTGACTGTTAGCTAACAAGCTTGCAACTCCTTTTATTCACCCTTCGTGGAAGACAAAGATCATCTAGCAATTCGACCAATCAACTTTTAAACTTCGAGCCTTACGCAAAATGATAGAATGCTACCCACAACTAAGTTCACTTGTATCCTACTTCAAGAACCTAACTTCTGCTAGATCTTGCAATTCATGCGTGCTCACAACAAAGAAAGAAAGCTAAATGCTACGAGTATCAATCCATATGATTGCCCTTATTTTAACTAGCTGCTATCTCAGGAATAATTGATTGTAAATCACCAAGGACTTAGCACGGGTTGTAGTGTAGGCTTCGGGATGGTTTGGATGATCATTTGGGAATGTAGTGGCTATATCCTCCTTGAACTCCAGATAAACTTTGCTTTTGTAACACATAGCACTTATTGACCTCGAGTTACCGACATAGAACCATCTCAAAGTATTTCTTCAGTTTTAACAAGACTCCACTCCATTTCTCTTCTCTGTTTGTTTATTGTATACTATAATATTTTTAATTGTTTTATATACAAATGTGTTTCTTTTGTTTTTCCTGTGGAGTTTGAGTATCTTCATACATACAATTTTGAGGCTTTTGTGTTTTTCTTCTACACACATTAGGCAACCTTACCAATTTCCACTTAACGTTGGCACCCCCAACTTAGGCTTTTAGCCTCATTCTTAACCGTTCAAGGAGGGATGGGTTCAAAAGAGAGAATTATTTCACAAAGGGGTAAAGGTTTGTAATGTGGTAGTCAAATAAAAGGTTAAAGGCTCAATGGGGGTAACTAGGGAAATTGATGTACCAGGGTGGTCAATTTGGTCAAAATTAGCTAGCAATCACAGAGAGAGCCTAAGATCATTTCAGCACCCAATCATTAACCTGAGAGTTGCATTAAGAAACCAACCGGGCAAGTTCTGGACATCACAAGTTAAGTATATGCATTATTTATACAAATCCTCACTCACTCACAACGCATGAACTGTGTGACTCAGCATAATTTCAGCCCTCAAGTGAATGCAAGGCAACTCAAAGCTTCATCACATGATATTTGAGATTCTGAGTAAGCATAAAGTCAAAGAGCTAGCCTCGAGTTAACAAGAATAACTAATCGTTTATTTACCAAATTGGAAGGGTGCAATTTATTCAACAAAAAACTTATCACATGCTTGAAGCTAGAACCACAACACCAAACAAGTCACAACATTTTGTGCTATCGCCATGGTTCTACTATTACACCCTTGGAAAAGAACCTGGCGAAGAAATACCAAGGGGAATTCATTGCTATCTAAAAATCTACAATATTAAAGTAAAGATTTTATATACAAGTTTCACACAACAATTTGACTACCTTACCCCCAACCAAAAAGCATGCATTGTCCCCAATGCATTGAGAAAGTAAGAGCAAAGTTTAGGGGCTTCCTGGGGTGCACTAGGTGCTAGGAGTGGATGGAACATCCGGGGCAACTGTGGGGTCAGATACTGGCACTGTGGTGGCAACAGGTAGAACCTCAGACTGTGTGGTGGTGACTGAGGTCAGAATAGGAAGCTCCACCTACTGTAAAGCTGGGTCTGGAACCTGGGAGCTGCTAGCCTCACCAAGTGATGGATGTGTGGTCAAGGGATTGGCCTTGGTGACCATGTCTGCAATGGAATGTGCAATTGCTGTCTGCATATCTGCTTCATCCTCAGCTTGTGTATCTATAGAGACACCAATTTGTTTGCCTCTTCTATCCAATTGATCATCATTCTCCTCAAGTAATGCCTCCTCATCAGTCTCCTCCTCCTCAGTGTCTCCCTCATCTTTCTCCCACTCAGACTCTCCGAATTCCTCCTATGAATTAGTGTCAATATGCACAACGGAGCCCGGAGCTTTTGAAGTCTAAGTACCCTGGGCCTCCGGAGCTGTCATGAGGTTTGTGAAGTCAAGGTCCAGGATCGGAATATGCGAGGTACCAGTGCCCTGCTCCCCTTTCTCTGGAAGAAGGGAGGTCAAGTAAAACTCCAAAGTTTGCATCTTGTACAGTTATGATTTCAACTCAGCGACATACTTTTGGGGTTGCGGCATATCTCCAGCTTCGCCTCGCTCGACCTTCTCAAGTTGCACTTCAAAGTGCTTGAGCCTCTCTTCATAGGATTGGTGCTGTTGTTGAAACACGCTCACTGAGGCTTGGACAAGGGACAGTGCTTGCCGAATAAGAGCTGGAAGCTCTTTCATCAGTCTGTCTACTTTGGCATTAGCATGTTGTGCTAGTAGACCAAGCTTTGATAGAGCAGGCAAGGACATAGGTGGTTGGTTAGTGGTTGGTCTGGGAATGGGTGTGGAGGTGGCTAGAGTAAAAGGAGTGTCATACATTGAGGGAGCAGCAGCAGGTGCTGCTGAGTCTGATGGAGGAGTGAGTGAAGTGTCTGGTAGGTTGTCTATCATCTTTTCGACTACATCACTGATTCGGGTGGTGTCAATCTCTTGGACAGCCTTTTCGATGCGGTCATGTTTGGGGTTAAAAGGCACTTCCCCAGCTTTACACAAAGCACTGATCAAACATGGGAAGGGGAGTGATGTTTCTTTTTGATTCTCTCTAATCCCAATCTACCGGAATATGATTTCTACAACATCAACTTTGATGTCGGTCATGATGCATGCAATGGTGATTGCCTTTTCGATGCTTGTGTCGGTTTCATTTCTAGTAGGCATTAGATGGGAGCAGATAAAACTGGCCAATACCGGCCTTCCTGGGTGAGATCTTTTGTGTTAATCTTTTGATGCGGATCTATCTAGGAGGGAGTTCCCTTGGCTGTGATGGAAGCAACCCAAGCATGCTCGGATTCCTTATTGGCAAGTTTGGCATCATATTCAGCTGTGGCTAATGACCAATCCTCAAAATATCTGCCGTCAAACGACATGACATCACAAAGTAATTGGACCCCTCGAACTTGAACATAATGTAATAATACATGGTTTTGTTTTTGCTCAGCATTCGTGGAGGGAGCATTAACAACATAGAATTCCCTGACCAGCGTCTCGTTATATTCCTCCGGGACTTGCGTAAAGAACTCCTATTGCCTCTTTTTTATATTTTCTAGCACATGAGGGTAATGCTCTTTTAAACCGTTCCTCCGTAGATGCTTCTCCTCCATGAGTTTTGTCTTGGCTAAGCCATCTTTGTAAAGGTTCCAAGAGCGGAGAACCACAAACCGGATATCTTCACTACGTTTTGGCCTTGTTTCAGCATGGAGATCAAAAGATGGCATAAGATCAGCCTGTGCCTCCTCCTCTTCAGACTAGGAGGAGTACGCAGATGTGCTTCTAGCTATTACAGGCCTTGGCCATTTTGATTGTTGTGCTTGTTGACTCAGGGCAGTAGCACATTTGTTTCCTCGAACGGGAGGTGATCGCGATGCGAGAGACTTCTTTGGTGCCATTCCTGTCAATGAATCAGTGGGTGAGTAGTTGACATAGCATTGGAAACATATTGAGATAATTTAAAAGAAGCAAGAAGCATCTGCGATGAGTTTTGCGATCACATAACAATTCTGCAAGCCGCAAACCCATCACACAATTACACTACTCAGAAGCCAAAGAAGGAATATGGTCGCTAAAGGGGCAGTAGAACAAGTTATGCGACCGTATAGTGGTCGCATTTTTGCTCAACAGATGTGGCACATTATCTGCCTCAGTCTGCGGCACTTTCGCGGTCCGTGAAATGATTCTGAGCGGCGCTTTCACGGTTCGCNGATTCTGAGCGGCGCTTTCACAGTTCGTGAACATAACCGCAGAAGTTCTTTTCAATAGGCTACCTATGGCATCAAATGCGACGATTATGCGGACCGCAAAGATTGTCATCCTTACTCAAAAGGTCAATCCACTCAATTTACAAAGCTTGTAACACCCAAATTCGGACATTGTATACCTATGACATGGAAAAATTTCCCACCATGTTCTTTACTCCTATTATGAAAATTAAATTCTTGAAACCCAGTTTACCCCCAGCATCAATTACCAACAATGATTCTTACACCAATTATGTACACATCGATACCCACAACAAGGGATTGAAAAGAGGGGGAAAAAGGAGTTGCAAACACATGTTCTTCTTCAACGTAATTACGAAAAAGAGGGACAAACATTTGCATACCAGATATCTGAGAAGTCGACGAATTTGTTCTGAGATACGAACCAGGTGACCTCTTTCTGCGCAATTCCGTTTATCGTTTTGTGATTTTGTGTAGTTAAGCCAATGTTTTTGGTCTTTTCTTGTTCTTCTTTGCTTTTGGTTTTGTTGATCTCGTTTGTGTTGTGCGGTGCTTGTGTGTGAGTGAGAGTGAGGGTGTGCGACTGAAATGTAGAGGGTATTAGGTTTTAATACCTGGGAGTTTTGCGGTGGAAAAGTGGATCGTATAACACATTATGCGGTCGCATATGTGTTATGCGATGAGATAGTGATGGCTTGGCTAAGCTCCACTTCGAGATGCATTCTGCGGTCGCATAATTGTTATGCGAGCCGCAAAATAGAAATCCCACCGCATTTTGGAGGACCAGAATTGCATTTTCTTCTGAGTGTGTCTGCGACCACTATGCGGTCTGCAAAGCCATTATGCGATCGCATAGTTACCANGCGACCGTATAGTGGTCGCATTTTTGCTCAACAGATGTGGCACATTATCTGCCTCAGTCTGCGGCACTTTTGCGGTCCGCGAAATGATTCTGAGCGGCGCTTTCACAGTTCGTGAACATAACCGCAGAAGTTCTTTTCAATAGGCTACCTATGGCATCAAATGCGACGATTATGCGGACCGCAAAGATTGTCATCCTTACTCAAAAGGTCAATCCACTCAATTTACAAAGCTTGTAACACCCAAATTCGGACATTGTATACCTATGACATGGAAAAATTTCCCACCATGTTCTTTACTCCTATTATGAAAATTAAATTCTTGAAACCCAGTTTACCCCCAGCATCAATTACCAACAATGATTCTTACACCAATTATGTACACATCGATACCCACAACAAGGGATTGAAAAGAGGGGGAAAAAGGAGTTGCAAACACATGTTCTTCTTCAACGTAATTACGAAAAAGAGGGACAAACATTTGCATACCAGATATCTGAGAAGTCGACGAATTTGTTCTGAGATACGAACCAGGTGACCTCTTTCTGCGCAATTCCGTTTATCGTTTTGTGATTTTGTGTAGTTAAGCCAATGTTTTTGGTCTTTTCTTGTTCTTCTTTGCTTTTGGTTTTGTTGATCTCGTTTGTGTTGTGCGGTGCTTGTGTGTGAGTGAGAGTGAGGGTGTGCGACTGAAATGTAGAGGGTATTAGGTTTTAATACCTGGGAGTTTTGCGGTGGAAAAGTGGATCGTATAACACATTATGCGGTCGCATATGTGTTATGCGATGAGATAGTGATGGCTTGGCTAAGCTCCACTTCGAGATGCATTCTGCGGTCGCATAATTGTTATGCGAGCCGCAAAATAGAAATCCCACCGCATTTTGGAGGACCAGAATTGCATTTTCTTCTGAGTGTGTCTGCGACCACTATGCGGTCTGCAAAGCCATTATGCGATCGCATAGTTACCACAGACCACATGTCCTTCTTTCCTTCATTCTTCTCAGTCCTTACACCCTGTTTCATTGTATTTTGAGCTACCGGCATTCTAACACACACGTCAAACTGCTCAACACTAATAACTAAACTTGCTGAAATTAAAATCTAACAAAAGGATGTTACCACACATGGGTTGCCTCCCAAGAAGCGCTTGATTTAACGTCGTGGCACGATGATGTTGACCCCATATAAGCTAATCAGTGATGGGGACTGGTGTAGGACTATCCTTTAGTGTGAATTGTTCTACCAAGTGACTGGTGGGGGAGCATGTTGAATACATAATTAAGTATCTAAAAGTGTGTTCTCTTGCATCTTCATCATTCTGATGAGATGGTCACACACTTGAACAAGTTACACAGATTAAGGAAACATTTTGAAACACGTCAGTCATGAATCCATCATACTTCAGAAGAAGTTAAGGATTACATTTGCTTAAATGTTTGTTTACAGGAAAAATCGGATAACGTTAGATTTTGTGTATGATTATAAGGGTATGCGATAAAATTCGATATATATCATGTAGAGAAATAGAGATACGTATATTCTTGACTATGAGAATGCGAATAGTAGGCAATGAGAATGAATGAGATAAAGTAAAGCAAACA
The DNA here is from genome assembly GCA_000715115.1 of Nicotiana otophora. Taxonomy (NCBI): domain Eukaryota; kingdom Viridiplantae; phylum Streptophyta; class Magnoliopsida; order Solanales; family Solanaceae; genus Nicotiana; species Nicotiana otophora. The sequence goes on along the minus strand of AWOL01S0015070.1, from coordinate 19,875 downwards.
CAAAGGGATATCTTTCAATCTGAGAAGTCATTTTTTTGTCTCTCCCCATTAGCTTACAAGGATTCTCCCTTTTATAGAATAGGGTCATTACAAAAAATAATAAAATAAAACATATAGTGGAAGGCCCATGATGACTTGTCGCTTCCCTGATTCTCACCAAGATTCTCTCTCTTGGTACGGTTGCAACGGCTCTTGTCTATGAGCTCGATACTAGCTCGAACTTGTTACTGGGTCAGGCCCTTTGGTCTTGGCTCGAGTTCGACCTTCGAGGTGGGCATCGCGTATTTTCGAGCTCGAAGTAGTGCCTTGCGAATCGATTCGGTCACGGGCTCAATAGCGATATCGAGCCGACTCCTCGAGCGGCCTTCGGGTCACTGTTTGATCGGGGTTGGCTCCAGCATCCCGAGTCTTGATCGAAATGCCCCGAGTGATTCACTTGGGATTACGATAGTGGGTTATTCGCTTTCTCTTCCCACCTTTTCTGAGGAGGCGTTAATGGAAGCTCGAGAATTAAAGACCCCCGATATGGGCGGAGGCTCTAGTGCAGGGGATCCCTTTCGGGGTTGCTTTACAGGAGTCGGTGATGCTTCCGATATCGGGGATGCTTATCTTCTACTGGAAGAGGCCCAATGTTTCATTACTCGGGTAATGATTTTACTATACTTGGTTTCTTTGTTCTTTTCCGAATTTGACTCGTGTTCTTTCCCTACTGTGCAGGCTATTAGTAGATTTTGGGTCAACCTTAGCCAGTGTGAGGTCGAGCTTCAGATGGTCTCGGGGGAGAGAGACGCCTTGCGGCTTCTTTGCAGCCAAAAGGACGAGGCGATAAAGGACCTCCAAGCAGATTTGGCTAAGGCTCGTGAAGAAGAGGCCGGACTTGACAAGCAGGTAAGCCTCATTCTGTTAAAGTATGGGTTTGACTTGACTGTGGAAGTTAACCCTTCGTTGTCTCAGCTGCAGCAAAAAGTTGAAATGATCGGGTCACTTCGGGAAGAAGTCGATCAAATCAAAGCCGAATGTAATCGGTGGAAGGAGACTATTGATTGCCTGGCTGTGGAAAAAGAGACCATTTTGATCAACCTATTATTGGCCAATGTCCAGCTTCGAAATGTTAAGCAAAAGAGTTCGGCTCAAGCTAAGAGGGTCGAGGAGCTTGAAGCCCAGCTTGCTGAGGCCAAGGCCGAGGTTGAGTTGTCGAAAATCTTCGCGGATAAGCCCATTGCAATGTATCGGGATGATGCTGAGGCTGCTCAGATGGAGGCACGAGAGGCGGTGGATACTGTCGACACCCAAGCACATTGGATTGCCGAACTTTCCAAATGTAGGTCTCGGAGGGAGACCCTCGAGGAGATACATGTTCGGGGTTTCGACCTTACTGAAGAAATAAAAAAGGCTAAAGAGCTCGAAGCTGAAGCTGAAGCCTTGGCTTTTGATGGTGATGGTGATGATGATGACGGTAGCAAGAGCGGATCCGAGGGTGATCAGGAAGCTTAGTTCATAGTTATATTTGTAATCATGTAGATATTTTTGTATATAGACAACTTTGGCCGATTTGTGAAGACTTTATGCGTGCCTTTACAAATGTTTTCACAGGGATCTTAACAATTCAATCAAATTTGGACTTTGTAGTCTCTATTATTGATTTGTTCGAAGTGACGTAGCCCTTGGGCTTACTAGTTGAGTTAGTAATTTGAACTTGAAGAAATATAATCCGTAGGCGTAATAGTCGAGTGAGTGCTTTGCTTGAACTTGAAGTGAAAGTAGCCCGTAGGCTTTAATTGTCGAGTGAATGATTCGAACTCTAAGTAATGTAGATCATGGACGTGATGGTCGAGTGAGTAATTGCTCGAACTCGAAATAAAAGTAGCCCATAGGCTTTAGTCATCCAGTGAATGATTCAAACTCAATGCGATGCAGCCCATAGGCGTAATGGTCGAAGTAGCCCGTAGGCTTAGTGGTCGAGTGAGTGCTTGCTCGAACTCGAAATAAAAAGTAGCCCGTAGACTTATCAGTCGGGTAAATGATTCGAACTCAATACAATGTAGCCTGTAGGCATAACGATCGAAGTAGCCCATAGGCTTAGCAGTCGAGTGAATGATTTGAACTTGATCACCCGTAGGTGTAATGGTCGATGTAGCCCGTAGTCTTAGTGGTCGAGTGAGTGCTTGCTCCAACTCGAAATAAAAAGTAGCCCGTAGGCTTATCAGTCGAGTGAATGATTCGAACTCGATGCAATGTAGCCTGTAGGCATACCGATCGAAGTATCCCGTAGGCTTAGCAGTCGAGTGAATGATTCAAACTCTATAGCCTGTAGGCGTAATGGTCAAAGTAGCCCGTAGGCTTAGCAATCGAGTGAGTTCTTGCTCGAACTTGATGCAATGTAGCCCGTAAGCGTAATGGTCGAAGTAGCCCGTAGGCTTAGTAGTCGAGTGAATGACTCGACCTCGATGCAATGTAGCCCGTAGGCATAACGATCGAAGTAGCCCGTAGGCTTAGCAGTCGAGTGAGTGGTTTCTCGAACTCGATGCAATGTAGCCCGTAGGCGTAATTGGTCGAATTTAACTTGATTCTGTTTGCATAATAAATCTCCAAATAGAGGTATTTTCCTTGGATATAAGATGCCGATCAAGAAGAAAACTTTCTTCGCACGTTATTACACATGTGTTCATGTTTTGCGCCTGGGTTAGGGCTAATCTACATGAGCATGGTTCGTTTCGACCATTTGGCTCTTACAATTTTTCCTATTGGAACCCTGTTGTTGTGAAATAACTTTCTTGCATCTGAAGTCGATGTATATGAGGGCCTAATGCCCCCTAAGTATTCAAGGTTGATTGTAAAGAGGCCTCGTATATTGTTGTAGGTGCAGCACGATCAATGGTTGCCTCATTAAAAACCTTGCCAAAAAACCCATTTGGGATAAAACCTGTCTAAGGGAAAAAGAGTGCAACGCGTGCTTTCAAGCGAAAGATCAATCTTAGCCCTCTTTCAGACTTCTGCAGGGGTTAGTTTTGAAATGAAAATGAATATGGAAAGGTCGTACCTTAGTAGTAATACCATTTTAGATGTGATACATTCCAGCTGCTTGATAACTATTTGGCGGCTATAATGCCAAGCCTGTATGATCCCTTTCCGATGTTCTCGAGCACCTGATATGGTCCTTCCCAATTCAGTCCTAGTTTTCCTTTGTCCGGATTTCAGGTATTGATGGTAACTTTTCTTAACACTAAGTCCCCGGGCTTGAAATGGCAGAGCTTGGTTCTTCTATTATAATATCTTTTGATTCGCTGCTTTTGGGCGGCCAATTGGACGAGAGCAGCTTCTCGTCTTTTGTCCGATAGTTCGAGGCTGGTATTCATAGCCTCGCTATTTGATTCTTCCATCGCGAATCAAAATCTAGCACTGGGTTCACCAACTTCGACTGGTATCAATGCTTCGGTCCCATATACTAAGGAGAATGGGGTCGCCCCCGTACTGGATTTTGATGTCATCCGATATGCCCAAAGGACATCGTGCAAGATTTCTCTACATTTTCCTTTAGCATCGTTTAACCTCTTCTTTAGGTTTTGAATGACAGCTTTGTTCATTGATTCGGCCTATCTGTTACCACTGGGGTGGTATGGCGTCGATAGTATCCTTATTATTTTGTGGTCTTTGAGGAATCTTGTTATTTGTCTGCCAACGAATTGTTTACCATTGTCACATACTATTTCGGCGAGTATGCCGAATCGGCATATGATATGATCCCAAGTAAAGTCTATGGCTTCTTTCTCTCTTATTTTCTCGAACGCCTGTGCTTCAACCCATTTAGAAAAATAGTCAGTCATAAATAAAATGAATTTGGCTTTACCTGGGGTCGATGACAAAGGGCCAACAATATCCATTCCCCATTTCATGAACAGCCATGGGAATAGGACTGAGTGGAGTTGCTCTCCGGGTTGATGGATCATTGGTGCAAACTTTTGACATTTGTCACATTTACGAACAACTTCCTTTGCATCTTTGCCCATATCGATACAATAATACCCTGCTCTGATTATTTTTCGAACTAATGTATCGGCCCCGGAGTGATTCCTGCAAGTTACCTCGTGCACTTCCTATAGGATGTAATCGGTATCTCCCGGACCCAAGCATACTGCCTACGGTCCATCGAAAGTTCTTTGGTAGAGCGTCCTGTTAGAAGCCAACGTGAATCGAGCAGCATTAGTCCGTAGGGTCCTAGAATCTTTAGGGTCCGATGGGAGCTTTCCGCTTTTTAAGTATTCTATATATTTGTTTCTCCAATCCCAGGTTAAGCTTGTAGAATTTATCTCGGCGTGACCTTCTTCGATTATCGATCTCGAATGTTGAACAACATTCCCCGAACCCAAGTCATCTACCTCGACCAACGATTACAAATTCGCAAGCGCATCGGCCTCATTATTTTGTTCTCGTGGAACATGCCGTAAAGTCCATTGTTTGAAATGGTGCAAAGTGACAAGCAGTTTATCTAAATACATTTGCATTCTACCTTTTCGAACATCGAAGGTTTTGTTTACTTGACCCACCACCAGCAAAGAGTCACAATTGGCTTCAATGGCTTCTGCTCCCAAGTTTCTAGCTAGCTCGAGACATGCAATCATGGATTCATACTCGGCCTCATTGTTAGTCAACCTGAAGTTTTAATAGATTGCCTAATAGTGTTACCCGTGGGTGGTTTCAAAATTATGCCCAGCTCGGACCCTTTCACGTTCAAAGCCCCGTCCGTAAAAAGGATCCATACCCCCGATGATGTACCTGATTTCAATAGGAGTTTATTTCGACTTTGGGTACGAGGGTTGGCATGAAATCGGCCACGGGGTTGATGTTCGATATCTTACCCATTGCATTGGACAGCCTATTTGGCCAGTCGGCCTGATAACTCGGGTTTGTGCAAAATATTATGAAGTAGGTAAATGGTTAATATGCATATGGGATGACATTGAAAGTACGAACTTAACTTTCTAGAGGTGCTTATCAGTGCAAGCGCGAATTTTTCTAGGAGCGGATATCTAGTTTCCGCTTCTCCTAAGGTTCAACTCTTATAATAAATGGGGAATTGTGTAACTTGCTTTTCTCGAACTAGGACACCGCTTACGGCGACTTCTGATACTGCCAAGTACAAACAAAGTTTTTCGTCTATTTTTGGTGTGTGAAGTAGTGGTGGGCTTGATAGATATTGTTTTAGTTCCCCTAATGCTTGTTGGCACTCTGGGGTCCAAGCAAAATCGTTCTTCTTTTTGAATAGAGAGAAAAACTTGTGACTTCGATCAGATGATCTTGAAATGAACCGGCCTAAGGCTGCAATCCGACCCGTTAGCCTTTGTACGGCTTTCACACTATCCACAACGATGATTTTTTCGATGTCCTTGATTTTATCGGGGTTACTCTCTATTCCCCGACGTGACACCATTAAGCCGAGGAACTTGCCCGAACCGACCCCGAAAGCACATTTTTCGGGGTTTAGCTTCATGTTGTATTTCCTCAAAATTTTGAACGTTTCCTGCAAATGGGTCAAATGGTCCTCTGCGCACAGGGATTTAACTAGCATGTCATCAATATAAACTTCCATTGACTTTCCTATTTGTTCTCTGAACATTTTATTTACTAGGCGTTGGTAAGTAGACCCTACATTCTTTAGCCTGAAGAGCATCACATTATAACAATACGTTCCATATTTGGTGACAAATGAAGTCTTTTCCTGGTCCTCCGGGATCATCTGGATTTGATTATACCCGGAATAGGCATTGAGAAAAGTGAGGATCTCGTGGCCGGAGGGATTTTCTATATGAATGCGTCGTTACATCCGGCGGGATCCCTGTTATATCTAAATGGGACCAGGTAAAACAATCGATGTTATCGATAAGAAATTGAATGCGTTTCTTCTTGAGTTCAGGGCTTAACCTCGTTCCCAAGTATACCTTTCGCTCGGGCTAGTGCTCGACTAATGTGACTTGCTTTAGTTCCTCGATTGTTGATTTGGCAGCGTCGGAGTCATTGGTAATCATGAAAGATCAAGGGACCCTTTGATCATCATCCTCTTCAATCTTCTGGTTATCTGGCTGGGTCGAAGCCGATGTCTGTGATTGCTATTTGGTGTCCCGTTCACCTTCCGAGCCCGATCCTTTTATTGGCAAAGGTGAGGACATTGGTTTAGCTTCCTCGACGACGGACATTTCCTTTGCGGCTGGTTATTCTCCGTACACCATTTTGACACCTCTCGATGTCGGGAATTTGAGGGCCTGGTGTAGGGTTGAAGGTACAACTAACATGTTGTGGATCCATGGCCTTCCGAAAAGAGCGTTGTATCTCATATCGCCTTCGATCACGTGAAACTTTGTTTCCTGGATGGTTCTGGCCACATTTATTGTTAGGATTATCTCGCCTTTGGTGGTTTCACATGCCATATTGAACCCGTTTAGAACCATAGTTGCGGGTACGATCAAATCCTGTAGGCCGAGCTGCTCTACTACCTTCAATCGGATGATGATGGCCGAGCTACCTGGATCTATTAACACACGCTTAATTCTAGTTTTATTCATGAGTACGGATATTACCAGTGCATCGTTATGAGGTTGTATGACCCGTTCTGCATCTTCATCATCGAAGGACAAAGTCCCCATGGGTGCGTAATCTAGAGTCCGAGATCGTTTTTCCCTCACAATCGTTGTTTTAGTGCATTTAAGCAGTGATCCCTGAGGGGTATCGATGCTGTCGATGATCATGTGAATGACGTGCTGCGGTTCTTCTTGCTCGTTTTGCTTGCTTATATCCCTATTTTTAAAATGGTTCTTCGCCCTATCACTCAGAAATTCCCGAAGGTGCCCCTTGTTAAATAAGCGGGCTATTTCCTCTCTTAGTTGCTTGCAATCTTCCATTCTGTGGCCATGGGTACCATGTTATTCACACGTTTGATTAGGATTTCTTTGGGCAGGATCGGTGTGCATGGGTCGAGGCCATTTAGTGTCTTTGATACGTCCGATGGCCGACACGATAGCGGATGCACCAACGCTGAAGTTATATTCCGATAATCGAGGTGCTTCTATAGGATCAACATATTTATCGAAGCCGCTCTTACTCATAAGACCCCGAGAATTTTTCCCTCGATCAATCCTTTGATTGTTCCGAACTGTATTGAGTGCTGAACCATTTTTACCTGATCTACGATGTACGGTCGATATCGGTCACTATTCGACCTTTGTTCTTTGTCAATTTCCTTTTTGGTTTTAGTAGCTGTCCTGTATTGATGCACGGGTCCATATCGAGCTCCCAATTGATCATCCTCGATCCTAATATTTGATTGGTATCGGTTGTGTACATCTGCCCAAGTCATCGCTGGATACTCAATCAAATTTTGTTTCAGCCGATGTTATGCTGTCAAACTTAGCTCGTTTAACCCTTGGGTGAAAACTTGTACTTCCCAATCATCTGGTACCGGTGGTAATTCCATGCGTTCCATTTGAAACCGGGATACGAATTCCCTCACCATTTCATTCTCCCTTTGCTTTACTTTGAAGAGCTCTGATTTCCTTGTTGCAACCTTTATGGCACCGGCATGTGCCTTTATGAACGATCTGCTAACATGGCAAAAGAATCGATGGAGTTTGGTGGTAAATTGAGATACCAGATGATCGCTCCCTTCGAGAGGGTCTCCCCTAACTTTTTCAACAACACGGATTTGATCTCATCGTCCTCCAAATCGTTACCTTTGATGGCAAATGTGTAAGAGGTGACATGTTTGTTAGGATCGATCGTACCGTTATATTTGGGAATTTTGGGCATACGAAATGTTTGGGGGATTGGTTTCGGTGCCGCACTCGAGGGAAAAGGCTTTTGTATGAATTGTTTCTAATCAAGCCCTTTTATCATTGGTGGAGCCCCCGGGATTTGATCGACCCTGGAATTGTATGTTTCCACTCCCTTGTCGTTGGCTTCGACTCGTTTTGTGAGTTCCTCGAGCAATTTAGTAATTCTCGGAGTAGTTTGATTCTTGCTCGTTTGATTTCACTATGGCGGGCTCTGTTCTGGGGGTGATTTCTCGAAGTGGATTGGAATTCGACTTGCTTTGTGTGCGAGTTTGGCTCTGTAACTGGGCTACTTCTACTTGTTGGGTTTGAAGCATCTTGAAGATCATACGTAAGCTGGCCACGATTTCCATTGTGTTTTAGGTGTCTCGGGCTACGGATCGAGTACTGCCTTGAATGCTTCTTTCCGGTTCGGAACGCTGATTTGCCTCCAAATCTATTTGTGAATTGACATCCAATGGTATTTCGGCTCACATTTAGGGTACTTCGATTCGTGCCTCGGTGCCATCGTTAATTGGCCTTCCGTCCCCGGGTGCCAAGTTGTTGGTTTCATCTTAAAGGCCGGCCTCGTGGTCGATAGGTAAAGCCATTTCTGATTTGAAGTTGCCAGCTGGTGTGTACTTTAGATTTGTATCAAACAATCACTATTACCCTTAGCCCCACGGTGGGCGCCAAACTGTTTACCGAAAAAATTAGATAACGTTATATTTTCTGTATGGTTCTAAGGGTATGCGATACAATTCGATATAAATCATGTAGAGAAATAGAGATATATATATTCTTGACTATGAGAATGTGAATAGTATGCAATAAGAATGAATGAGATAAAGTAAAGCAAACACAAAAGGATATCTTTCAATATGAGAAGTGAGTTTTTTTTGTCTCTCCCCATTAGCTTACAAGGATTCCCCCCTTTTATAGAAGAGGGTCATTACAAAAAACAATAAAATAAAACATATAGTGGAAGGCCCATGATGACTTGTCTCTTCCTTGATTCCCGCCAAGATTCTCTCTCTTGGTGCGGTCGCAACGGCTATTGTCTGTGAGCTCGATACTGGCTCAAACTCGTTACTGGGTCGGGCCCTTCGGTCATGGCTCGAGTTCAACCTTCGAGACAGGCGTCGCACATTTCCGACCTCGAAGCAGTGCCTTGCGGATCGATTCAGTCACGTGCTCGATAGGGTTATCGAGCTGACTCCTCGAGCGACCTTCGGGCTCGAGGCTCATTAGTACCGACTTCGGAGCTCACTCCAAAAATCTCATTCTGACTTTTTAATACTTGAACACGATCGAACGTAGGAAGGCCAAAATTTATTTCGACTGTATACAATATTATACATGCTCCAGAGATAAAATATATGAAATTGGGGGTCCGAAAGGAAAAGATAATCGTCAATTGGTAACATATGCTTGAAGATAAGATTCATGGAGTTGAGACACTAAAAATAAAAAGAATAGGTACCTGAAATGACACACTAAGATATTAATTCAGGATTAATATACGGGCTTAGTTAGCATGACAAAATTTGAAAAAATGATTCTTCAAGAAGTCTGTGCTCGGTGTCACTTATGAAGTGCAGCCAGAAACAAACTCCCTACTCTATGTTCAAACCTGTAACGAACTGTAACATCATCTGTCTGCTTCATCTCATGAAAGAATGATCGAAGAGTTACTGAAAATCTTATAGCTATAGTGAGCTACTTGTAGTAGTTTGTGTTAATGTTTAGAAAACAGATGAATGACGAAGAGCTACTTTAATACTTTGCACTGATTTTTCAGGACACATGAATAAAGCAGCTAGGGAATGTCCTCATAATCAGTTAGCAAGTAAAAGTTGCTCATTCACAGTACCAAGTCATTCAGAATAAACCCTTCACCTGCTACCGATTAGAATAGATAAAACAGATGCGCAACAGATTCTCTATAGATATCAGCAAGTGCAAAAAACATCTTCCAGCAATGCTATTAAGCTAAGTCGATTAAGCCACTGCCTCTTCTATTTTCATAACTTTTGTCCTCGGACCCCTCCTATTATCAAGTCATTAATTAATTTATCATTTCTTTCGATGGTATATTTGCTCTGCAATGTAATAAACATGATACAGAAAGACAATTCTATTTTGACAAAGATTATTAAAATTGTGAGATCATGCATAAAGTAATTACACCCTCTGTTCCAATTTATGCGACAATTTTTCCTTTTTATTCGGTCCATAAAAGAATGACACATTTCTATATCTAGTAAGAATTTAACTTTAAAATGCCCATTTTAGTTAATGAGATGATCTATAGTTACACAAATATCTATTGCCCATTCTAAACCATGTTAGATAGTTATATGTAATTAGTCCTAGTCCCATATATAGTAGGAATAGAATATGTCCTAGCCTCATATGTAGTGGGAGTAAAATATGTCGTAATCTCTGTTTACCCAAAAAATAGATAGAGTTGAATTTATACGCAGTTCCGAGGATATGTGGTGTAACTTGATACAAAATGCAAGGATAAATAAAATATAAATGTAGATTGGAGAGAATGCAATCTAGACAAGGTTATCAAGAACAGTGAACCTTAGGATTCGACAAATAGAATTCATCTAAGAAACTGTAAGAGCGATGCTTTACTGTAGAGGAATATAATACTTTTATTACAATGTAAGTCTTAGAAGAACCTGTCTACAGAAATGATAACCAAGCCCTTTTATAGTGGAGGGATTCGGCTCCAAGGATAATAAAATAAACATTCAGTGGGAGACCTATGATAAGTCATCTTTTTCATAATTTCTACCAAGATTCCCTCTAGTGGGACTGCAACGGCTTTTGTCTGCGAGCTCGATCTCGCTTAGAATCCTCGATTTTGGTTCGAGCTTGATTTTGGCTCGAACTTGTGATCATGGTTCGAGCCCGATCCTGGTTTGAGCCCTCAAATTGATCCCAGGCCAGTGTTGGTTGGTCTTTGGATTATCGGCACGATAGCTCTACCCTGCACCATAGTTCGATTCTTGTTCGAGTTCGATTATGGTATCGATCTCGACACCGACCGGCCTCCTCGAGTTCGAGGTTAGTTCGTCCCTCCTTCGGGATCTTACTTCGATACATCACCCTTCGAACCATATCGGACATGCCAAGGCTGAAATCTATTTCGACCGTATACAGATAGTTCCCTCATTTCTCAGAAAAAATATGGCGAGAAACGATATGATTTTCAATAGCTCGTTTGGATTATATCTTGCCGTTTCCATTGGGTTCTACCATGACGCATCTGGTAGATGTCCCGTCGGTTTAGCCTTTCAAGGCGTTTAATGCATGTCAGGCGGTGGTCGGCCACTACTGATACTGAACTGCCATCGTTTGGACCTATAAATAACCCTTACTTTTATCTTTTACCATTTTTAAATCTTCTATCTTCCAAAATGTTTGACAAGGTGGGTTGCTCTGATGGTAAGCACCCTCCACTTCCAACCAAGAGGTTGTGAGTTCGAGTCACCCCAAGAGCAAAGGTGGGTAGTTCTTGGAGGGAAGGATGCCGAGGGTCTATTGGAAACATCCTCTCTACCCTAGGGTAGGGGTAAGGTCTGCGTACACACTACCCTCCCCAGACCCCACTAGTGGGATTATACTGGGTTGTTGTTGTTGTTGTTGTTGTTGTATCTTCCAAAATTTCCCAAGTTCTTCTTCGTACTCTCCAACTTACCAGTAAAGCTGTGATTTCTTTCTGAAATAACCCATCTTCAATTCTACCAAATCTCTCTCACTTTGTTTTATTCCTTACTTTTGAATTCAAAAATGGCAAAAACATCGCAAACCATTCCTCAGAAAGAGAAGGCTTCATCTTCACAGTGTGTCGCCGATGAGGCACCGGCAGAACCACGGCCTGAGGAGTGTGTTCCCGGGGCGTGCGTCCTTACTTCAGAACTTAAGGTTGATAAAGGTTCATCGGTCCCTGGCCGGTGTGAGCCGGCATCGAGGTACATGTTTTCAATAACCGAGACGCACCTCGATCGGTTACAGAAGGATTGCAATTGGGGAGAAAAAGAAGTAATAATACCTACCCCTGATGAAGATATCACTTATTACTTGAAAGGGTTTTTGAACGTATATACTTACCCTTTCACTTTGGGTCCCCACGCTTCTGTCATTATTGACTTCTGTTGACAATATCAGGTAACCCTAGGCCAGGTCCATCCTTCTTTGTGGCGGATCGTTATCCTGATCCGATATTTTGTGAGCAAAATTGAGGGGATGTAGTTCACCCTCGATCATCTTATTCGGCTGTACCGTCCCTGACTTTTTCGAGGAGGGTTAATAAAACTCCAGCGTCGGGCTACCAAGGCTCTGTGCTTGAGTATTGACGAGGACAGGGACCGGGGTTGGATGGGTAGGTTCATTCGAGTAAGAATTTGGACCTGATCCCGACTGAAAAGATGCCCTTTCCCGAGGAGTGGAATATGAAACGTAAGTGTGATCTTGCTGTAGCTTCTATTTTGTTCTTCCATTTATTCTCTTATCGACACTCCTCCTTTTGTGATGTAGCGGTTCCCTGGATGTTCGGAGCGGTTCGTGATCTCAAGAACTGGGTACGGGCTCTTGTTGCGACCTCCACATAAGCCGAGCGCTCATGGCGTGATTTGTCAAAGGGTCGCTGGGAGGCCAAATATCACGGTAAGCTCATTTCTCGGACTCTGATGATCCGAACGAGATGTTTCTAAAAATATTTTGTATAAGGTTTCCCATATGCAGGTTTGGGTAAAGACGCAGTCTTGAGGCCTCTGTCCAATGAGGAGGACGTTTCGACCTCTATCCCAAAGACAGTGAAGGAAAATAAAAGGAAGAGAGCCTCGGTTCCCGAATATCCAAAACCGAAGAAGAGGACGGCTCGTAAGCCGAACAAGAATGTCATTACTTTGACCGTGGAATTAGCCCGTAGGCTTAATAGTCAAGTTAGAATTTACTAGCCCTCGAAGTAATGTAGTCCGTAGGCTTAATGGTTGAGTGAGTGATTTCTTGAACTCAAAATAAGAGTAGCCTGTAGGCTTAATAGTCAAGTTAGAATTTACTAGCCCTCGAAGTAATGTAGTCCGTAGGCTTAATGGTTGAGTGAGTGATTTCTTGAACTCAAAATAAGAGTAGCCTGTAGGCTTAATAGTCAAGTTAGAATTTACTAGCCCTCGAAGTAATGTAGTCCGTAGGCTTAATGGTTGAGTGAGTGATTTCTTGAACTCAAAATAAGAGTAGCCTGTAGGCTTAATAGTCAAGTTAGAATTTACTAGCCCTCGAAGTAATGTAGTCCGTAGGCTTAATGGTTGAGTGAGTGATTTCTTGAACTCAAAATAAGAGTAGCCTGTAGGCTTAATAGTCAAGTTAGAATTTACTAGCCCTCGAAGTAATGTAGTCCGTAGGCTTAATGGTTGAGTGAGTGATTTCTTGAACTCAAAATAAGAGTAGCCTGTAGGCTTAATAGTCAAGTTAGAATTTACTAGCCCTCGAAGTAATGTAGTCCGTAGGCTTAATGGTTGAGTGAGTGATTTCTTGAACTCAAAATAAGAGTAGCCTGTAGGCTTAATAGTCAAGTTAGAATTTACTAGCCCTCGAAGTAATGTAGTCCGTAGGCTTAATGGTTGAGTGAGTGATTTCTTGAACTCAAAATAAGAGTAGCCTGTAGGCTTAATAGTCAAGTTAGAATTTACTAGCCCTCGAAGTAATGTAGTCCGTAGGCTTAATGGTTGAGTGAGTGATTTCTTGAACTCAAAATAAGAGTAGCCTGTAGGCTTAATAGTCAAGTTAGAATTTACTAGCACTCGAAGTAATGTAGTCCGTAGGCTTAATGGTTGAGTGAGTGATTTCTCGAACTAAAAATAAGAGTAGCCTGTAGGCTTAGTAGTTTAGTGAGAGTTTGCTCGAACTCGAAGTAATGTAGTGAGTGATTTCTCGAACTCAAAATACGAGTACCCCGTAGGCTTAATAGTCGAGTGAGAGTTTGCTCCAACTCTAAGTAATGTAACCCGTAGGCTTAATGGTTGATTGAGTGATTTCTCGAAGTCAAAATAAGAGTAGGCCGTAGGCTTAGTAATTGAGTGAGAGTTTGCTCGAAATCGAAGTAATGCAGCCTGTAGGTTTAGTGGTCGAGGGAGTGTTTGCTCGAACTCGAAATAAAAATAGCCCATAGGCTTGGTCGAGTGAATGATTCGAACTCGATGTAATGCAGCCAGTAGGCTTGGTCGAGTGAATGTTTTGAACAAGAAGTAATGTAGCTTGTAGGCTTAATGGTCGAGTGAGTGTTTGCTCGAACTCGAAACAAAAATAGCCCGTAGTCTTGGTCGAGTGAATGATTCGAACGCGAAGTAATGTAGCCCGTAGGCTTATTGGTCGAATTGTATCTTAATTCTGATTGCACAATAAATCTCGAAATAGAGGAATTTTCATTGGATATATAAGATGCCGATAAAAAAGAGAACTTTCTTCGCACGTTATTACACGCCTGGGTTCGGGCCAATCTATATGTGCATGGTTCGCTTCGACCATTTGGCTCTTTACAATTTTTCCTATTGGGACCCTGTTGCTGTGAAATAACTTTCTTGCGGGACCTTGGATATTGTCATTAATGCTACACGACCAATGGTTGCCCCATTAAAAACCTTGCCGAAAAAACCCATTTGTGATAAAACCGGTCTAAGGGAAAACGAGTGCAACGCGTGCTTTCTAGGGAGAGATCCGTCCCTTGTTCGGACTTCTGCAGGGGTCAGTTTCGAGATATAAACAAATATGGAAAGGTTGTACCTTAACAGTAGTACCATATGTCCCCAATTTGGTCCTAGCTTCCCTACATTCGGATTTCGGGTATTGATGGTAACTTTTCTCAACACTAAGTCCCCAGGCTTGAAATGGCGGAGCTTGGTTCTTCGATTATAATATCTTTCGATTCGCTGTTTTTGGGCAGCTATTTGGACGAGAGCAGCTTCTCATCTTTCATCCGATAGTTCGAGGCTTATATTCATAGCCTCGTTATTTGATTCTTCCATCGCGAATCGAAATCTGGCACTGGGTTCACCAACCTCGACTGGTATTAATGCTTCGGATTCATATACTAATGAGAACAGGGTCGCCCCCGTACCGGATTTTGACGTTGTCCGATATGCCCAAAGGACTTCGGGCAGGATTTCTCTCCATCTCCCTTTAGCGTCGTTCAACCTCTTCTTTAATTTTTGAATGACAGTTTTGTTTGTTGTTTCGGCCTGCCCATTCCCACTAGGGTGCTATGGCGTTGACAGTATCCTTCTTATCTTATGGTCTTCGAGGAATCTTGTTACTTTGCCGCCGACGAATTGTTTTCCATTGTCACATACTATTTCGGCAGGTATCTCGAACCGACATATGATATGATCCCAAATAAAGTTTATAACTTCTTGCTCTCTTATTTTCTCGAACTCCTGCGCTTCCACCCATTTAGAAAAATAGTCAGTCATAAACAAAATGAATTTGGCTTTACCTGGGGTCGATGGCAGAGGGCCGACGATATCCATTCCTAATTTCATGAATGGCCACGAGGATAGGACTGAGTGGAGTTGCTCTCCGGGATGGTGGATCATCGGTGCGAACCTTCGACATTTGTCACATTTACGAACAAATTCCTTTGTATCTTTGACCATATCGATCCAGTAATACCATGCTCTGATTATTTTTCGGACTAATGTATCGGCTCCAGAGTGATTCCCGCAAGTACCCTCATGCACTTCCCGTAGGACGTAATTGACATTCCCCGGACCCAAGCATACCGCCAACGGGCCATCGAACGTTCTTCGGTACAGCATTCGGTCCAAAGCCAACGTGAATCGAGCAGCTTTGGTCCGTAGGGTTCTGGAATCTTTAGGGTCCGATAGGAGTTTTCCGCTCTTCAAGTATTCTATATACTTGTTTCTCCAATCCCAGGTTAAGCTTGTAGAATTTATTTTGGCGTGACCTTCTTCGATTACCAATCTCGAAAGTTGAACAACATTCCCCGAGCCCGTATCATCTACCTCGCCCGACGACCCCAAATTTGCAAGTGCATCGGCCTCATTATTCTATTCCCGTGGTACATGCCGTAAAGCCCATTATTTGAAAGGGCGCAAAGTGATAAGCAGTTTATCTAAATATCTTTGGATGCTACCTTCTCAAACATCGAAGGTTTTGTTTACTTGACTCAACACCAGCAAAGAGTCACAGTTGGCTTCAATGACTTCTGCTCCCAAGTTTCTAGCTAGCTCGAGACCTGCAATCATGGCTTCATACTCGGCCTCGTTGTTAGTCAACCTGACAGTTTTAATAGACTGCCTAATAGTGCTACCCGTGGGTGGTTTCAAAACTATGCCCAGCCCGGACCCTTTTACGTTCGAAGCCCCATCCGTAAAAAGGATCCATACCCCTGATGATGTACCTGATTTCAACAGTTCCTTTTCAACTTCGGGTACGAGGGCTGGTGTGAAATCGGCCACGAAATCTGCTAAAATGTGAGACTAGATGGCCGTGGGGGGTTGATATTCGATATCGTACCCACTGAGTACGACGGCCTATTTGGCCAGTCGGCCTGATAACTCGGGTTTGTGCAAAATATTATGAAGCGGGTAAGTGGACAATACACATATGGGATGACATTGAAAGTACGACTTTAACTTTCTTGAGGCGCTTATCAGTGCAAGCGCCAATTTTTCTAGGAGCGGATATCTAGTTTACGCCTCTCCTAAGGTTCGACTCGTATAATAAAGGGGGAATTGCATACCTTGCTCTTCTCGAACTAGGACACCGCTCACAGTGACTTCCGATACTGCCAAGTACAAACAAAGTTTATCCTCTATTTTTAAAGTGTGAAGTAGTGGTGCGCTTCATAGATATCGCTTTAGTTCTTCTAATGCTTGTTGGCATTCCGGGGTCCAAGAAAAATCATTCTTCTTTTTGAGTAGAGAGAAAAATTTGTGACTTCGATCAGATGATCTTGAGATGAACCGGCTTAAGGCAGCAATCCAACCCGTTAGCCTTTGTACGGCCTTCACGCTGTCCACAATGACGATGTCTTCGATGGCCTTGATTTTATCGGGGTTAATCTCTATTCCCCGATATGACACCATGAAGCCAAGGAACTTGCCCGAACCGACCCCGAAAGCACATTTCTCGGGGTTGAGCTTCATTTTGTATTTCCTTAAAATATCGAACATTTCCTGCAAATGAATTAAATGGTCCTCTGCACACAGGGACTTAACTAACATGTCATCAATATAAACTTCCATTGATTTTCCTATTTATTCTTCGAACATTTTATTTACTAGGCGTTGGTAAGTAGCCCCTGCATTTTTCAGCCCGAAGGGCATCACATTATTACAATACGTTCCATATTTGGTGACAAATGAGGTTTTTTCCCTGTCCTCCGGGTTCATCTGGATTTGATTATACCCGGAATAGGAATTGAGAAAAGTGAGGATCTCGTGGCCGGCCGTGGCATCGATCATGCGATCGATATTGGGCAGCGAAAAGGAATCTTTGGGGCATGCTTTGTTCAAATCCTTATAGTCCACGCACATTCTAAGTTTGTCTCCTTTTTTAGGGACTACAACTACGTTGGCTAACCATTCAGGATATTTCACCTCCCGAATGGACCCTACTTTGAGATGCTTGGTTACCTCGTTCTTTATGAATGCATGCTTTCTATCGGACTGGGGTCTTCTCTTTTGCTTCACCGGTCTGAACCTGGGGTCCAAACTTAGTTGATGCATCGTTATGTCCGGCGGGATCCCTGTTATATCTAAATGGGACCAGGCAAAACAATCGATGTTATCGATAAGAAATTGAACGAGTTTCTTCCTGAGTTCAGGGCTCAACCCCATTTCCAAGTATACCTTTTGCTCGGGCCGGTGCTTGATTAATATGACTTTCTCTAGCTCCTCGATCGTCGATTTTGTGGCGTCGAAGTCATCGGGAATCATGAAAGATCGAATGACCCTTTGATCTCCATCCTCTTCGTTTTTCTGGTTGTCTGGCTGGGTTGAAGCTGATGTCTGTGATTGCTATTTGGTGTCCCGTTCTCCTTCTGGGCCCGATCCTTTTATTGGAGAAAGTGAGGACACTGGTTTAGCTTCGTCGACGACGAACATTTCTCTCGCAGCTGGTTGTTCTCCGTACACCATTTTGACACCTCCCGATGTCGGGAATTTGAGGGCCTGGTGTAGGTTCGAAGGCACAGCTCTCATGTTGTTGATCCATGGCCTTCCGAAAAGGGCATTATATCTCATATCGCCTTCGATCACGTGAAACTTTGTTCGTCCCCCTTAGGGATCTTACTTCGATACATCACCCTTCGAACCATATCGAACATGCCAAGGCTGAAATTTATTTCGACCGTATATAGTCTCATATGTAATAGAAGTAGAATTGGTAATATATATAGGGCAAGCACAGCTTGGGTTAAAGTGATCCTCGATCTTTTGACCAAGCACCCAAAACATGTAACGTCGCAATACTTGGATGAGAATTCTGGGAAAATTGTTGAAGCTGTCCAGGAGATTGTTTATGATAACTTGCCATTATATTGTTCATGTTGAAAATGCCAAGGGCATGATGAAAATACATGCCGGTTGATTGCGGCAAGGAATCAAGATAATGTTTTGAATGTGAAAACTGAGGACTGTGATGATTGCATCTGTTGAAAAATTTCAAGGTGATTTATGGTAAATTCTTAATGAAAAAAGGAAGTTACATGGAGATATTGACAGTGCAATAACTGATGGAAACATTGGGCAGCAGCAGGTCGCAAAAACTAGAAATAATAGAGGTCCAGTTAATCCAGTAGGTAATGTTTCAAAGGTGGTGAAGGGTCAATCTAAACCTACAGATGATGTTCCTACTACTACAGCCTTGGCAAGGCTTTATAAGGCTCTAAACGGTGCTAATTCTAGGCATAATCGACAAGGTGATATGACTGCCTCAGGAGCTACAATAAATATACAAGAGGAGGTTTTGAATAAAGCAAACACTGGTAATAATCAACAAACAGTAGCAGGGGCAGGACATGTTGAAGCATCTGTAAAAGTTCCAGCTACTGTAGGTTCAAATTTGGAGGTTGTTGTTGCATTGAATGCAACTATGGATCGAGCTGCATCTAGGGACGTTAATATAGGTGATGTTGCACCTATTGCATCAGTGGAAAAACCAGCAGGTATTAAGAGGGTGGATCAAACTACTAAGGAAGGAGAAGCTATTGAAATAGGTGCACTAGTTAAAGCATCTGCTGCTCGTGATAGTACTAGTGCACGAACTGATGGATTGGAAGCTGCTAATGTGAATTTGATTGATACGGGGGCAGATGACATAGTAGTATCAATGTCCCGGCCTGTGCATAAGGGGCAAGAACTGGAAGGGGTTGATGTAGCTGAGATGCAAGAATCAGATGTTCAAGCACTGCATAATTCAAAATTTGAAGAATGGGTAGTGGTTAATCGAGCCACTAGGACTGCTGTCTAACCGAATGAATCCCTCTTAGCCACTAGGACGGCTGTTTGTATCCACATTCAGCTATGTTTCAGATGTTCGAGCAGTGCATAATGCTCTATTCTATTACTATACATAATCTGATAAAATCTTAATTTCTAGTCTAAATCCTGGACATGCTTCAGGCTTGAAAAAAGTAATTCTTCTTTGAATTTCGTACCATCAAATTATGTATATAAAGAAGAGTTTGTCTTCTTCAAACAAATAAACATGTAGCAGCTGCATTTGCTTGGTTCCCCTAATTCTTTTAGCATCTCTTTTAGCTTCTACTTCGAGATGTTAATGGCACTTATCGGCTTGGCATAATATTTTTCTTTTTCCTGCCTGTTTAGGTCTGGATTAGATCATGGGTTGAGCTGTAAACATGAAATTTCCCATGATATAAATGATATACATGTTCAATAGGAATGTTGATATATATCGCAAAACTTGTGGAGAGCAATTAACAAAGTCTTAAGGACCTAGATGCGGCTTTACTTGTGGTAAAAACTTATCAAGAAAATGTGACAGTTATAGTTTGGGAAGCATTTTCCAGAACTAA
>AWOL01S0015065.1:0-11451 GCA_000715115.1 Nicotiana otophora | reverse complement strand
GTCTCGGGTTGATCGAGATTTTGCTATTGATCCGCTCTCCGGAGCCTCAAGGTAGATCTGTCGGCGTTCACAGACCTTGAAGTTCCCGTCTATCTTTTATGTCCTACTGTTTCTTTCATTGTTACAGTTGTATTTCTTTCAGACTATTACTTGTAGTAAATTCTAGAATGCTCGTGAATTGTGACTCCAGATCCGGGTGGTAGTAATTAATACACTTTTATAATATTCTGTACTTATTATATTTTATCTTAGTTAATGATTGTTATTTAATGAATGGAAATAAGGAATTGGTTTAACGATTTTCTAACGTTGGCTTGCCTAGCAAGTGAAATGTTAGGCGCCATCACGGTCCCGTTAGTGGGAAATTTCGGGTCATGACAATGTGACTTGTCGGGAGGTTTTGTTTTTGGTTTCGGAGTATTTTGGGACACTTAGTCCCTAAATCGGGAGTTTAAGTCTTAAGATTTTGACTGTAGTCAGAACTGTGTGAAGACGACTCCGGAATGGAGTTTCATCGGCTCCGTTGGGTGATTTTGGTCTTAGGGGCGTGTTCGGAATGTGTTTTGGAGGTCTGTAGCTCGTTTAGGCTTGAAATGGCGAAAGTCAAATTTTTGGAGATTTGGACCGGTAGTGACAATTTTGATATCGGGGTCGGATTTCGATTCCGGAAGTTGGAATAGATCCGTAATATTAATTATGACTTGTGTGCAAAATTTGAGATCAATCGGACATGGTTTGGTTGGTTTCGGCATCGATTGTCGAATTTGGAAGTTTCAAGTTCTTTAGGTTTGAATAGGAGGATGATTTGTGATATTAGCATTGTTTGATGTGTTTTTAGGGTTTGACTAAGTTTGTATGGTGTTTTAGGATTGGTTGGTATGTTTGGTCGAGGTCCCGAGGGTCTCAGTTGAGTTTCGGGTGCTTAACGGATTGAGTTTGGGACTTATGCAATTGTTGGAGCTACTGCACATGGTGTAATCGTACCTGCGTACTTTGGGCCATAGAAGCGGTTTTGACCCAGTCCAGCTGGGACCGCAGGTGCGGCCATCGATCCGCAGAAGTGGATGTGCAGAAGCGGAAGAGGAGTGCAGATGCGGGCTCGCAGAAGCGGCCTTTGTTCGCAGATGCGGACTCAGCCCCCTTAAGTGATTTCCGCACCTGCGATGGGATTTCCGCATGTGCGGTACCGCATGTGCGGTACCGCAGGTGCAGTTGAAGGCTCGCAAAAGCGAGATTTCTGGGCAGAAAAGAGGGAAAATCGAGGGTTTTATTCATTTCTTCATTTTTGGACTTGGGAGCTCAGGAATTGGCGATTTTTCGAGGATTTTCAGAGAAAACTTTTGGGTAACAAATCCTAACTCGTTTTTGGTTATATTTCATTAGTCTATAGTTGTTTCCTCTATTTAATTTCGGATTTGGATTGAAAAGTTGGGAAAATGGGGGAAGAGTTCCCTAATCAAATTTCTGAGTTTTGATTGGGATTTAGACATCGAATTTGGTTAATTTTGGTATGAGTGAACTCGTGAGTGAATGGGCGTTCATATTTGGTAACTGTTACCCGATTCCGAGACGTGGGCTCGAGGAGGCTTTTTAGAACAAATTTTGGAATGTTTATTAAAATCTTGATTTCATTAATTAGATTAGTCTATTATAGTTGTATTTATGATATGTAATTGTGTTTGGCTAGATTTGGGCCATTCAGAGTCGGATATTCGTGGAAAAGGCATTTTTACCGATTGAGCTTGGTTCAAGGTAAGTGGCTTGCCTAACTTTGTGTGGGGAAAATCTCCTTAGGATTTGGAACTATTGTGATATGTGAGTGCTGTGTACGTGAGGTGACGAGTACGTACACGGGCTAGTTGTTGAAAAATCCGATTTTTACTGAGCAGCAACCTATTTTCTTTTTATTTTGAGTTATACTATTTTAATATATTAACTTGTTTTCATTCTTAATTGAGTTATTCCAATATGCATAGCTATCCTGTTTAGTCTAATATCGTATGTCTACATGCTTTAACTGCTTACTTGAACTATGTGAAGCATCTCTAGTTGATTTTCTGCTTTTTCTTTGTTCTTTATCAGTATAGCCGTAGAGATCTTACCGTTAACTGTTGTATTTGTTGTTTGATATGTGTATTTACTTTTGAGACTACACAACGGTATTCAGGGAGAACCCCCTGTCTTGCATATTTACTTTTGGACTACGGAACGGTATTTTGAGAGATCCCCCTGTCTTGCATATTTACTTTGGGACTACGGAACGCTATTCTGGGAAATCTCCCTGTATTTCATATTTACTTTGGGACTATGGAAAGGTATTCCGGGAGATTCCCCCCTGTCTTGCATATTTACTTTGGGACTACGGAACGCTATTCTGGGAAATCTCCCTGTATTTCATATTTACTTTGGGACTATGGAAAGGTATTCCGGGAGATTCCCCCCTGTCTTGCATATGTACTTTGGGACTACATAACGGTATTCCGGGAGATCCCTCTGCATATTTATATTTGGGGCTACGAGACGGTATCTCGAGAGATCCCGTGTTGTATTTCTGTGTACTGAGCTGTTACCTTCTATGAATTCCTTCGTGTTAAATTTCAGTCTTTATTTTACTGCGATATTTCATTCTTGCCTTGCTTTATTATTATATATACCAGTAGGGTCCTGACCTGACCTCGTCACTACTCGACCGAGGCTAGGCTTGGCACTTACTGGGTACCGATTGTAGTGTACTCATGCTACTCTTCTGTACATATTTTATGTGCAGATCAAGGTACTTCTTATCAGCCCCGCTACTAGCTGAGAGTGGTTGCTGCTGTACGGAGACTTCAAGGTATATCTATCGCGTCCGCAGACCTTGGAGTCCCCCTCTATTCCCTCCTATGTCATTTGCCTTCCTTACTTCTTTTATTAGACTCCGGTATATAGAGATACTAGTTTCCTTCTGTAGCTTGTGGCTTATGATATTCCGGGTTTTGGGAATATTGTGTATTACTGGAGTGATGGCTATTGTACATACCAAGCGGCATTGTTACCAGTCATTTAGTTACCTATTGCAGATAGTTGTTAAGTTTTACTTCCATTTTTGTTATTTTCGCATTTCGTTAGGCTTACCTAGTCGTAGAGATTAGGTGTCGTCACGACGTCTTACAGAGGGAGAATTGGGTCGTGACAACTCAGATGGTCACTCAAATTTCTGAAATTATCTACCAAAGTCATCTTTCTTTCGTTTGTAACAACAAAGTCACTTAACTATGTCTATAGCACTCAGAATGTCACTCAACCAAATTTATAAAACTTTTGATCGCCAAATACCTATTTTACCCTGTAAATTATTAACTTTTATCTTTTATTTTTTTTTTTCGCTTTTTCAATATTATGATTTTTTTCTCTTTTAATCAATATTATGAACATACCTATAAAACAAAAATATTTTTCTAGCATATATAATGTCAAAATAATAATATAATTAAGCATAGTATTCAAGAATATGTAATGTTTTATTTTAAATAATTATTTTCTATAGTACGTGCATGTAATATATATTTTAAAACTTTTATTTTTTTTCATTCTCAATTGTGTAAATAATATTTTGAGCTTTTTTGTAAGTATCAAAATTATTATTACGAACAAATTGTTCTAATTAACTTTTTACTATGCTCAATATTTTATTATTCCAATATTGTATATGCTTAAATACTATTTTAATTTTTTTAATTTATAAATAAAATTTATTTATTCTAATATAAGTCCATAATATAAATTAAAAAGAGAAAACATTATTATATTAAAAAGCTAAAATAAATAAAAAGAAGATAAAAGTTGCTAATTTAGAGGGTAAAATAGGTATTTGGCGATCAAAAATTTGAGAAATCTAATTGAGTGTTCTTCTGAGTGTTATTGACATAGTTAAGTGACTTTGTTGTTACAAACGAAAGGAAGATGACTTTGGTAGATAATTTCGAATAGTTGAGTGACCATATGAGTAATAGACTATAATTTTCGCTATAGAATAACTTTATTTTGTATTTACGCAATATTTTCCTTAGTTTAAATTTTATTTTGATTGTTTATAAATTAATTCACGATTCGATATGTATTTAACCCAAGTGGATTTTTTCCGTATATACGGCGCTCTACTCAAATAAATTACAATATATGTACATTTCTAATTCTCAAAGTAACTTGCCTTGGTTGTGGGTACATACTACATACACTTATTGCTTTGCTAAACTAAATTGGTTATAGTTTATGAATAAAACAATATGTAAACTATATTTTATATTATTCAACTCATAAATCATGTTTAAAGAGTAACTAAAATTCTGTAAACAAAATACTCAAGAATAAATATTACACTACGATCCCTGCCAATTTTCGTTCTTTATGATTCTATACACAATGTATTCTATACCAACTAATGACTGCACTAGAGTTTCTTTGTGAGAACTTTGATTTTCTTATCATATTTAAATTTTACCTTTTTAAAGAAATGGCAAAGAATTTACTATAATTAATTTTATTTTTCCCAAAAGTAAAATATAGATGATTTTCATATTTGATAGATCCCCTTGTTGGACGAGAAATTTTACATTTTAAATTGAGGATCCATTCTTCACACAACAACAACATCCACAATGTAGTCCTTAAGAGAGTTTTGTTTAGGGAGAGAATTGTCTCTCAATATTTTTATGTTCTTTTTTATTTTAGTCGTTCATATGTAGGCCACTTGACCAAAACCTCGTTATAATATTGTCTTATCCTATATTTTTTTATTTTGTTGTATGTTTTATCTTCTTTAAGACTTACTTTATTAGCTTTCGGATGTCACTTTTTTTTCCAACCCCAACACTGTGTACAAGGTAGGGGTGGGCATCGGTCGGTTCGGCTGTAAATATTATCAGTTTAGCGTATTGGTTATCGGTTTACAAATATGGTAAACTGATAACTGAACCGATAAGATATCGGTTATCGGTTATCGGTTAACCGGTTATCGACCATTATCAGTTGGGTTATCGGTTTACCCGATAAGATAACTCAATCTAGAGTTAAGCAAAAAAAAAAAAAGACAATTCACATATAGTATACTAATTTCTGCGTTCTGGCCACTGGCCACAACTAATATTTGAAGCTTCATTCTGACAAATTGAAACAATTTGACAACACTTGCTTCTTCTTCTATATAGTACTCAATGGGATCAGAGTAGATGAAGAAATAAAATCCAATAAAAAGACCAAGCAAGAATCCAATTCCAAAGCCAAGAATTCCCAACAGTGCTAAATTGCAAGTCAAGCAAGTTGAGATTCCATTTCCATTAAACAATCAACAACAAAAGGTGGCATCAGGTGACAATTAATAATTCTCCAATGTCTTTACATGATGTGAACACAAAATCAAAAAAGGAATGTATAAAATAAACTATTGACATAATAACAACTTTCTATCATATGCCCTATAAATACAAGAATCTTGAGACCGCTCAGGAATCCCATTTCATTACAGTACCCCTCCAAGTTCCGAAAATATCAATTAATTAATTCTTGCTGCAAAAACCAATTCAGAATACATCAAGAAATTGGAAGTTTCAAAGCTGCTCAAGCATATAGCAAAAGCTTGAATTGCAGACAGTGGACGTTTTACTAGTCAAGCTCAATAACTGAGATCACAAAAGAAAGCAAAAGCTAGGCAGTACAATAGTAGTTAACAGGAACATAAATAATAATTTTTTGGTTTTCTGTCAAACCATAATCAAGAGCAACAAGAGTACTAGTAATTCAATAGTTGTCTAAAGTCCAAACACTCAAATAGTACTAATTCTTCAACAATAGTTGTCCAAATACATTAATAATAATACAACGTAGTAGCAATTTCACCTTAAGATTAATAAGTTGAAACATAATACTAATAGTTCAAATTCAAGTTAACAAGACAATAACTACTCAATCCTTATAGGCTTCACCAAATTGCGCTCCAAACAACGCTCAACATGCCTCATTAAGGACTTAGTACCAGTTTGTCGTGCATTGTAACATAAAATAAGATGACAATGACTACGTCTTACTTTCCACCATCTATCATCACATTCTCTGATCCTTTCATAGTGACTCCAAACATGTGAGATAGCTTTGAGACCACAAAGTCGAGGCATGGTTACACCTATTAAACATAAAAAGAAAAAAAATATTAAGTCAGGTAAATTCTTACCAATGCATACTATGTATTATATAAGTTGAATAATTAACTTACCAAAGTTTTAACTCACAATTATCTAAGATTCTACACATCATCATCGCAAGGTTCGTTTTTAATTTTGGCAAAATCTATAAGAATATATATTAACATACTCTAGAGTACCTGCAATTCCTTTCAGATATTCTTTAACAGTATTTCTTGCTGCTGTTTTAATAGAGATGGAAGAATGAAAAAGAAAGATTAGAAGTGCTTGCAGAGAAACACAAACGTGGAGAAGCAGCAAGATTTATTAGAGCAATAAGAAAATCAAAATCGATAAAGAATGTGGGTATCAAGATTTATCAACATAGTCACTGAAGAATGCGGCTGAGAAAGAATAGGAGAGAATGAAGTGAAGCCCTAGCATATGTATATACTTAAGGGTAAAGTAATAATTTTATTAATCTTTATTGAGTTATCGGTTAACCCATTAACAGAATTGACAAACCGAGACCCGAACCGATAATCCAATAGTGAAAACATTCTAAACCGTTACCGAACCGTTAACCCAATAACCCAATACCGATAACCCAATAAATAATTAATAATTTGGGTTATCGATTTTACCCAATATATGTCCATCCCTAATACAAGGTTACTCTAGATTTGCTAGCTTATGCATGTGAAACAAACAATTAGCACAAATAGAGTTTGCTTCAATTCAAAGGTATTCATATTTTACATACATGGCATTGAATTTCTAAGTCTAACTTTGGGATAGGCAATTTCAAGGAATACTAGTAAACTGAAGACTTCATTTATTACATCAAAAGACTTAACTTTATGGTTGCTTCCTGTTTTCTGGTGTGATAATAATAGTGCTAAGTTACAAAAATCAGCTCATTTTGAGAAATGTTTTTTTCTAAATGTGCTTTTCTCAAAAGTATTTTTGGTGAGAAATAGTTTGTGTTTGGCTAATTAATTTGAAAAGCACTTCTGAACAGCAATTAGTATTTGACCAAACTTAAAAAAATTGCTACTAAGTATATTTCTTTCAAAAGTAGTTTTCAAAAAAGTGCTTTTGGATAATAGAAGCTACTTTTTTTCCGTTTTTCCAAAACTACTTCTGCTTCTCCTCAAAAATACTTTTTTTTTTCTTTCAAAAGCTTGACCAAACACTTTAACTTTGAAAAAAAAGGCACTTTTTTAAAGAAAAAAAAGGTACTCCTAGGATTGGAGAATCTTGGCCAAATATGCTATAAGTCTTTTTCACTAGTAAAGATATGATCCTTAATGTGTGACCGTTTACTTTTTGTAATCAGTAAATGCAAAAATGGCTTTATAAAGTTCACAAGAACATTCATAAAATCATCATATATATATATATAATTTACATTGAGATTAAGCTAAGTGACAATTGTAACGACCTGATCGGTCGTTTTGAGTGTTGTAACCCTATTCACCCATTTACTGCTTATTTTATACTCAATTGTCATTATGTGATTTGACGGGGAAGTTGGTTCGGTTCCGGGGATGTTTCAGAATGAGTTGAGACACTTAGTCTCAAGGTTGGAAGACTAAGTTGAAAAGGTTGACCGGAGGTTGACTTATGTGTAAATGGCTCCAGAATGGAGTTTTATGCTTCCGATAGCTCTGTTGCATGATTTCGGACTTAGGAGTGTGTCTGTGTAATCACCCGGCCGGTCGTTTTGAGTATTATAATCCTATTTTCCCATTTACTGCTCAATTTATGCTTTACATTTATTATGTGACTTGCCGGGGGTAATTGGTTCGGGTCCGGTGAGGTTTTTGAATGATTTGGAATACCTAGTTCCAAGGTTTCGAAATTTAGTTGAAAAGGTTGACCAGATGTTGACGTATGTGTAGTGACCCAGAGAATTTTCGCTAAGGAAATTAAGATTTTGTGGTGTCGAGGTAGATTAATTAGTACAAAGGTTCGCGGGTCAGAATTTTTGGGTTGAACAATGCACCGGGAAGTAAACAAAAATTTTTGGCTGAAAAATACATTTCTGCGGTCTATTATGTGACCGGATAATCACTCTGCGTGCCGCATAATGGTCGCATAAGTGAGGCAGAAGAGGGTCAGTGTCGACCGCATAACTGTTCTGTGGTCACTATGCGACCGCAGAACATATATGCGGGTCGTATAGTGACCGCATACATAGACAGAGTTTTTCAGTATTGAACACCGATTATGCGACCGATATGCGGT
Organism: Nicotiana otophora; assembly: GCA_000715115.1. NCBI lineage: Eukaryota > Viridiplantae > Streptophyta > Magnoliopsida > Solanales > Solanaceae > Nicotiana > Nicotiana otophora. The sequence continues at coordinate 3,046 of AWOL01S0015065.1, read as the reverse complement.
CCGTATAACCATTATACGATCGCATATGCGACCGCAGAACCTATTCCAGAATTTTATTTTTCTGGTTTTATAAACCCGACCCCTTTCTTATAAAACACTATTGGGGGGTCATTTTGAAGGGTTTCATCTGATATTTTAGAGATAGGTGAGAGCATTTTAGAGAGAGAAAGTGAAGACTTAGTCATTTATCCATCAATTTCTTGTTCAAGGTTTGAAGATTTCACAAGGATCTTGTTAGGGCTTCAAAGAGGTAAGAATTTCTTTCCTCAATTCTTCAATTTTGGGTTTGGAGTAAAGATGGGTGATTAATAGTATGATTCTTGGGTATAAGAGTATTATGTATATATACCAATAAGGTTGTGGAAAGATTGTTAAGTTCAAATAGGTAAAGATTGGATTGAAAATGGTAGAAATCTTCATAGACTTTAATTGAAGATTTGAGGTTTGAGTTGATGTCGGATTTTGGTGAAATTTGTATGGTTGGACTCATGGTTGGATGGGTGTTCATATTCTGTAACTTTTGTTGGGTTCCGAGACGTGGGTCCAACGGGCGATTTTGAGTTAATTTCGAAATATTTGTTAAAATATTAATTTCGTGAATTAGATGAGTCTATTATTGTTATATTTATGATATGTAATTGCTTTTGGCTAGATTTGGGCCATTCAGAGCCGGATAATCGTGGGAAATGCATTGTGACCGATTGATTGAGCTTGGTTCGAGGTATGTGGCTTGCCTAACTTTGTGTGGGGGAAATTCCCTTAAGATATGGAATTATTGTGCTATGTGAGCGCCAGGTACGTGAGGTGACGAGTACGTACACGGGCTAGTTATAGTAAAACCCAATTTTCTTACTGAGCAGCAACATGTTTTCCTGTTATTTTGAGTTATACCATTTTAAATGAGTACTAATATATTCTCATTCTTAATTGAGTTATTCCAATATGTGTAGCTATCATGTTTAGTCTACTACAACATGTCTACGTGTCTTAATTGCTTATGTGAATTATGTACAGCATGCTTAGTGAATTTTCTGCCTCTTCCCTGACTGGTACTTAGTCTAAATTATAAGAATTTCGTGATGTAGTTGTATTTCAATCATTCGCGCTGCATATTTACTTTGGGACTACGAAACGGTATTCCGGAAGATCCCCCTCTACTGCATATTTACTTTGGGACTACGGAACGGTATTCCGGGAGATCCCTCTGTCTTGCATATTTACTTTAGGACTACGGAACGGTATTCCGAGAGATTTCCTTCACATTTATGTTTGGTATTACGAGACGGTATCTCGGGAGATTCCCCTGCACATTTACGTTTGGAACTACGAGACGGTATCTCGGGAGATCCCCTGTTGTATTTCTGTGTACCGAGTTGTTACCTTTTATGATTTTATTGTTGTTAAATTTCAGCCTTTATTTTATTGCGATATTACACTCTATATTGTTTTATTATATATTTACCAGTAGGGCCCTGACCTGACCTCATCACTACTCGACCGAGATTAGGCTTGACACTTACTAGGTACCGATTGTTGTGTACTCATGCTACTCTCCGCATATGTTTTTCGTGTACAGATCTAGGTGTACCTTATTAGCCGCACTATTAGTGAGTCGGGATAACTTTTGAGACTTCAAGGTATATCTACCGCGTACGCAGATCTCGGAGTTCCCTTCTACTCTTTCTCATGTCCATTATCTTATGTATTTTTCCTTCTTAGATTCTGATGAACAGAGACACTAGATTTTGATTTCCCTTCTGTAGTTTGTGATTCACGATGTTCCGGGTTTTGGTATTTGTTTTGTATTTTTGAATTAGTTGGTTAAATTTATATTTTTATTTTATTATTCCGCAAAATGCTAGGCTTACCTAGTTGTAAAGACTAGGCACCGTCACGATATCACACGGAAGGGAAATTGGGTCGTGACAGTCCGGATAATGATTTAAGTCCGTAGTTGATTTAGGCTTGAAATGACGAAAGTTAGAAAATTTAGAAGTTTTGGAAATTGAGAAGTTTGACCGAGAGTTTACTTTATAGTTACCGGACTCGAATTTTGGTTCCGAAAGTTGGAGTAGGTCTGTTGTGTCATTTATGACTTGTGTGCAAAATTTGAGGTCAATCGGACTTGATTTGATAGGTTTCGGCATCGATTGTAAAAGTTAGAATTTTCTAGTTTTCTCTTAAGGACACCCTAAATAGAACTGATGTATAGAATATCAGAACGTTTTTATTGTAAATTCATCTGGTACTATTTTTTTCCTCCTGTTTTATTCTCCCTTAGAAGAGGAGCAGCAGAGTAATGATAAAATTATCTCCGTATGACCTATAAATCATGGGTTCGAGCCACGAGAACAACCACTAATACTTGCATTAGGGTGGCTGTCTACATCACACCCTTTGGATGCGACCCTTCTCGAGACCTTGCGCGAATGAGTGATACCTTGTGCACCCTTTTTTCTAATCCGCCCTTATCACTGTTTCTGTTTTTTAGAAGTTCATTCCCATCTCCAAGGGTGGCTGAAGTATAAAGCAACTAAAGCAAGTGCGTTACGCCCCAAAATTTTGAGGGCCCCAATTTTTCATATTAATATATAATTTTTATAAAAATTATTATAATTTAAACTGGTATTATGTGACATGGTTATTCTTGTACAAAAGCTATATAGATTTTTGGAATAGTACAACATATATATCCACTATTTTTCTTCTTATAATAAGCGATGAAATATTTTAAAAGATAATGTATCCAACCTAACTCTTAAATCATTGGCTGAAATATGCCGGAAAGTCGTATCAAAGTATTAACGCATAAGATTTCAAGCTCCACAAATATGAGATATTTTATTGAAATTAGTAGAAGCTTGTTAAGTAGGATCCAAAACTTTTAAGCTATTTGTTCAACATATGAGCTTGAATTTTTGATTTTTTATTGGGTATGACTATTTGGTATAATATACTGATTGCGGTTAGTTCAGTTAGTAAAATTTTACCATCAAAATATATGTATATTGATGTTGCCATAGACCGTTAAGAGGTCTGATTTCTT
>AWOL01S0015064.1:19171-40127 GCA_000715115.1 Nicotiana otophora | reverse complement strand
ATATTATGATGCCTCGAGAATTGGCCTAGGTTGTGTTCTTATGCAGCATGGTAAGATTATCGCGTACGTCTCCAGACAGCTGCGAAAACATGAACAGAACTATTCTACGCACGATCTTGAGTTAGTCGCAGTTGTATTTGCCCTAAAGATTTGGCGGCATTATCTATATGGGGTTCATATTGATGTTTTCACCGACCACCAGAGCCTTCAGTATTTATTTAAGCAGAAGGAGCTGAACCTACGACAAAGAAGATGGCTAGAATTACTAAAGGACTATGATGTTGATATTTTATATCATCCCGGCAAAGCTAATATTGTTGCTGATGCCCTTAGCCGGAAGTCCATGGGCAGTCTAAGCCATGTTGAAACTGATAAGGTCAAGATGAACAAATATCTATGCCAGCTAGCTAGTTTGCAGGTGCGTTTGGTAGATGCAGAGGGTGGACGCATTCTCGTTCAGAATACGGCAAAATCTTCTTTTGTTACTGAAGTGAAAGAGAGACAACACGAGGATCCTGAATACAGCAAACTCCTTAACCATGTTCACATTCACCAACTCACCGGGACGGAAAAAGCTTTCAAAACCCATGTATCTAATGTTGTTGTAAATCTCCGAATATTTCCTGGCTAGCTTACCATCATCAATGCCAACTTCTGGGTCGGGACTCACCGCCAGAACAAAGTTCCGGTACCATATCCTTGCATGAGCTGACACAGCCCGAATGCCATACTTGCAGCCTGGCACTACATCCACATCAGGATCAATGCGCTCCTCTTCCTCTTCCACTGAGGCGGGGGGAGGTGCCCGTCTACCTCCTCGACGGCTACTAGAGGCAACCTCTGAGGTACCTATGTTAGAACATTTGCTAGGATAGCAAGACATTGTACCTGCACAAGACGAACAACATTAGCCACAACACTTAAAACATAAACAGGACCAAACGGGGTAACCACCCCACACTTATGTTATTGACATGTTCACAAGTACAATGTATATCGGGGACTCGGACTACCCCATTTAAAGCACAACACGAGTAATCAACAACCCACCCGACCACTAACATAATCTTATAACAACATAACCACGGACTACACTAGTGTAAAAGACAAAATTAATAAGAAATTAGTAATTAAGAAAACAAGCAAAAGAAATTAGTCTAATCCACTACTAACAAAATTTACGATACAATATAATACTACACACGTACTTAGCATGAATTGAGCACCCTATTTAGCACCTAGCAACACATTAGTATGTGATGGTCAATCAATTAGCACTCGGGGCTAACAAATTGAAGTTTCACAACATACGAACATGACCTATCTCCCCACACTTATTATCTAGCATCACATCCCACAAAGCACTTCCCTTCAACATTAGCAACACTACACAATTTTATGTCACTAAGACATTTCAACAAACACATTGTGGGCGTACCTCCCACCTTCTTATTTCAATTCAAAGTGGGTTAGAATCATCATACAACCATATCGAAAACACCACTCACCACTACCACAACATCACCACATCTTCCCAATAGCACAAAGTGCACAATTGTATAAAACATTTCACTAATTTTCGGCCACTAGGGCACCCCTACCAAGCTTCAACATAACTTTATTCCAACACCATCAAAACACATCAAAAATCACCCATAATCATAAGAACAATGAAAACCCCACAAGTTAATGCAAGAATTTTGGCCAAAATAGAAGAAAAAAAGCTTAAAAAAAACAAATTAGCCTAAAATAAAATACATAGGGTTAGAGAACTTAAACTAAAGTTAACTAAAATCTATAATTAAATACTAAACGAAGGAGAAGGAGAACTTACCTTGAAATTGGAGTGGTAAAGGTGGGGAGTTGGAGTGGAAGTAAATTGAAGAAGAAGAAAGGGATTTGGGGTGAGATAGAGGGAATAGTTAGGAAGCAGTAAAATGAAAGAATGGGAAAAGAAGGAGGGGGTCGGGGGTGTTAGAGTTTCACGTTTAAAAAATTTTAATTAATTTTAAAAAAAATTAATTTGTACTACTGCGTTGCTGGGTGGGTGCCCCATGCGGCACGGTAGTGGAGTTTCTAGAGAGTCGATTCTGATAGATTTTGCCCGTTTGGCCTAGCGTGCTGCCCCATGCGGCGCAACATGTAGCGCGGTAGGCCACTTTTCTCAGAGTCCCGATTTTGTTTTCACTTTTTAGCCTACAGGTCGCACCCTGACTCTATTTTGTACATATTATGTGTTTGATTCATGCTCATACCTGTTAAAACAATTACCAAAACTCCTAACTCTAATAATCCTAAATTACCATTATCTAACTAGTCTACAAAAGCAATAAAGAGGGTTATAAGTAGTTCTGAGTTATAGTCATCAGCTTGACTTAGTCACTTAGGCTCATTTGATCACGATGCTGGAGGATTGCTTGTCAAATCCTCCAACAAGGTACTGTTTCAACCTGTGCCCATTCATCTTAAAACTTTCATTCATTTCTTCATCTTGTATTTCAATGGCGCCATACGGTGAGACGTGTTTCACCACATACAGACCTGTCCATCTTACTTTAAATTTTCCTGGGAACAACCTAAGTCTACTATTGTATAGTAAGACTCTGTCCCCTTCATGAAACTCCTTTGGCTTAATCAGACGATCATGCCACTTTTTTGTCTTTTCCTCAAAGATTCGCGCATTTTCATACGCGTCCAGTCTAAACTCCTCCAATTCATTCATCTGCGCCAACCTGTGTTTACCTGCAAGACTAAGATCAAGATTAAGCATCTTAATTGCCCTATAAGCTTTATGTTCTATCTCAACAGGTAGATGACACGATTTTTCATATACTAATTTGAATGGTGAAGTCCCTATGGTTGTTTTGAATGCAGTTCTATATGCCCATAGAGCTTCATCCAACTTTGCAGACCAATCCTTACGAGAAGCACTAACCGTTTTTCAAGAATTTGTTTAAGTTTACGGTTAGCCACTTCAACTTGACCACTAGTTTGGACGTGGTACGGGGTTCCTGTTTTGTGTGTGACCCCATACTTAGATAACAATGCAGCAAACTGTTTGTTCACAAAGTGCGACCCATTGTCACTGATAATCACTCGAGGTGTCCTAAAGCGAGTAAACATGTTCTTCCGTAGGAACTCACACACCACCCGAGCATCATTGGTCCTAGTAGGGATTGCTTCAACCCATTTAGAGACGTAGTCAATGGCTACTAGGATATACTCATATGAATAAGACGATGGGAATAGACCCATGAAGTCAATGCCCCAAATGTCAAACATTTCACATACTAAAATGGAGTTTAGTGGCATCTCATCCAACTTGCTAATGTTACCTGCCCTTTGACACTTGTCACATACAGCTACATACGCCCGTGTGTCTTTTCACAAAGTAGGCAAATAGAAATCAGATTCCATGACCTTTGCTGCAGTGCGATTTCCACCATAGTGTCCTCCAACTTCTCCATCATGGCAATGAGAAAACATACTTTCCATCTCTCCTTCAAGCATACACCTTCGAATCACACCATCTGCACGCAGTTTAAACAAGAAAGGGTCATTCCAAAAATAACTTTTTACCTCACCTTGAAGCTTTCTTCTTTGATCATGAGAGAGGTCATGCGGCAACCATCCACTAGCCAAAACGTTGGCTACATCAGCATACTAAGGCGGTCTTTCAGAGACCGCAACAATGGAGAAAATCTGCTCATCAGGGAACTCTTCTCTTACGGCAACTATTTCAACCGGAAGTCTCTCAAGTCGAGATAGATGATCGGCGACTTGATTTTTTGTGCCCTTTGTATCTTTGATCTCCAAGTCAAACTCTTGGAGCAACAACTCTCACCGCATCAGACGCGGCTTGGACTCATTCTTACTCAATAGATATTTCAAGGTTGAGTGATCCGTGTGTACAATCACTTTGCTCCCCACCAGATATGATCTAAACTTGTCAAAAGAAAAGACCACAGGAAAGAACTCTTTCTCAGTAGTGGCATAGTTGACTTGAGCATCATTCAACGTCCTGTTGGCAAAGTAAATTGGCCTAAACATTTTCTCTTTTCTTTGCCGCAGAACTGCCCCCACAGCTATATCACTAGCATCACACATTATCTCAAATGGCTGGCTCCAATCAGGCGTCACCATAATAGGAGCACTTACAAGCTTTTCCTTTATCAATTCGAATGCTCTTAAGCACTCCACGTTGAAGACAAACTTGACATCTTTAGCTAGCAATGCAGTCAATGGTTTGGTAATGCTAGAGAAGGTTTTGATGAACCTCCTATAGAACCCAGCGTGTCCCAAGAAACTCCTTATGCTCTTCACCGACTTTGGTGAAGGCAGCCTAGCAATTACATCCATCTTGGCTCTGTCAACTTCAGTTCCATGTGCAGTTACTTTGTGGCCCAAGACAATTCCCTCTTTCACCATGAAGTGACACTTCTCCCAGTTAAGAACCAAGTGTGTGGCTTCGCAACACTCAAGCATGAGCTCCAAATTCTTCAAGCAGTACTCAAAGTCATCACCAAAGAGGGTTAAATCATCCATGAATACTTCTAGACACTTCCCATTTAAATCAAAGAATATAGACATCATGCACATCTGAAAAATGGCAGGTGCATTACATAAACCAAATGACATCCTCCTATAAGCAAATATACATGACGAGCAAGTGAATGTGGTCTTCTCAACATCTTCTGGGGCAATGGGTATCTGATTGTAGCCTGGGTACCTAACCAAGAAGTAGTAGCATCCATGTCCAGCCACTTTCTCGAGCATTTGATCAATAAAGGGGAGTGGGAAGTGGTCCTTCATTGTTGCATCATTCAGCCTTCTATAATCAATGTACATTCTCCACCCAGTGACTGTTCTTGTGGGGATCAATTCATTATCTTCATTTTTCACCACTGTCATGCTCCCTTTCTTAGGTACAACTTGTACTGGACTAATTCACTAGCTATCAGAGACAAAACAAATCACTCCCGTATCTAGCAATTTGATGATATCCTTGTGTACTACCTCTTCCAAATTGTTGTTCAGATTGCATTGGGGTTGCACCACTGGCTTGCTCTTTTCTTCCAACAGAATTTTGTGCATGCAAATGGCTGGACTGATTCCTTGAATATCAGCTATACTCCAGCCAATGGCCTTCTCGTGTGTTTTCAGCAGTTCCACCAGCTTTTGATCCTGTGTACCTGTCAAGTCAGCAGAAATAATCACAGGAAAATTGTTAGTTTCAAGAAAAGCATATTTTAAGTGAGTGGGGAGGAATTTCAATTCCACATTAGGCTTAGAAGCTTGCTCTTTTAGTTCCTCCTCATCAACCACTTGATCCTCAATTTCAATAGTTTCAGCCTCTTTCTTTATTTCAGGATCTTCATCCTCCACTGTGCTAGACTGAGTAATACACCTCTCTAGAGTATCCCCCATAAGCTTGTCAAACTTGTATATTTCAGCCAATTGTCCAACAACATCGAGCTTGAAACACGAGTAGGCGGACGCCTCATTACTGGGGTATTTCATCATCCTCTTCATCTGGAACACCACTTTTTCGTTGCTCACTCTGAGCATAAGCTTCCCTTTATAGATATCAAGGATAGCTCTGCATGTACATAAGAATGGTCTCCCTAGAATTAGAGGCACCTCCTTGTTCACCTCCATATCTACCACAATAAAGTCTACAGGGAACACAAACTTGTTCACCCGCACTAGAATATCCTCAAAGATTCCCTTAGGTAGAATGGTGGTTTGGTCAGCCAATTATAGGGACATTGGAATTGATTTGATCACTTCGAGCTCGCCTTCCAGTTTCTTGAATACAGACAGAGGCATTAGATTTATCGACGCACCAGAATCACAGAGGGACTTGTCGAATTTTTCATTCTCCAACGAGCATGGTATGTTGAAGCTACCTGGGTCCCCACACTTTTAGGGAATTTTATTTTGCAATATGGCACTGCAGTGGGCATTTAGCTTGACCACTGTTATTTCCTGTAATTTTCTCTTGCTAGACATGATTTCATTCAAGAACTTTGCATAGGCCGGCATCTGAGTGAGTATCTCTATGAATGGCATGTTCACATAAAGTTGCTTGAGCATCTCCAAGAATCGCCCAAAACATTTGTCAAGTTTCTCCCGCTTCATCTTTTGAGGGAATGGTAGAGCTGACATATGTCTACTTTCTTCAATCTCCTTTTGTACCCCACTACTCTGGCCTTACTGCTCTTCACCTCTTTTTTTTTCTGCTGGTGTTTCTGCCTGCTTGTTCACCACCTCGGGTCTAGCTTTCATACTGGATCAGCCAATGTTTTGCCACTTCTCAGAGATACAACTTTGATTGTTTCCTTTGGGTTCTTTTTCAGTGTCAGAGGGCAAAGTCCCAGGAGCCCTCTCAAATAACAAATTTGCAATCTATCCCAATTGTCTTTCTAAATTCCAGATGGCCGTGCCCTGCTCTCTGATGGCTGTGCCCTGAGTATCAAATTTTTCATCTGATTTGTTGATGAATGCCTTCATGAGGTCTTTCATAATAGACTGATTTGACTATTGTGGCTGGTATTGCTGCCTCTGCTGGTTCTGAAAACCTGGTGGTCCTTGACCCTGGGGTCTGAGATTACTTTGCTGCCATGAATTCAAGCTCCCACTAGCTGAACTCCACGAAAAACCTGGATGTCTTTGACCCATAGCATTATAGTTGTTCCCACCTTGGTAGTTTTCTCTATTAAAATTTCCCACTGCGTTGACTTCCTCAGTTGATGCTTGACACTCATGTGTAGGGTGTCCCAATCCACAAAAGTCACATGTTGTTTGCCGCGTATTCTGTACCTTGGCCAATGTCACCTTTTTTATATCCTTGGCCATGGTGTCTAGATGGGCTTACATGGATGTGTTAAAATCCACCTGGTGAACCCCAACTGATTTTCTTCTGTCATTACTCTCAGCCGGTCACTGATTAGCATCCTCAGATAATTCATCAAGGATTAAGACAACCTCCTCCGGTATTTTCTTTATTAGTGGACCTCCACATGCAGTATTCAGAGTTCATCGTGAGGACGGTGTCAGACCATCCCAAATATCCTGGAGTTGCATCCACAAATCAATTCCATTGTGCTGACACTTTCTGACTATCTCCTTGAATCGTTCCCAAGCTTCAAAAACCATTTCTGTCTCCTTATGGTAGAAATTGTGGATTTCCCTTCTGAACTTCCCTATTTTTGCAGCTGAGAAGTACTTGTCAAGAGACTTCTTAGTCATATCTTCCCATGTCCTAATAGAACGTGCGGGTAAGCTACGAAGCCATTGCTTCACGTCATCTTTCAATGAAAAGGGGAATTCTCTTAAGTAGACTGCATCCTTTGACACTCCATTGTATTGGAAGGTGTTCATGATATCTTTAAAGTCCATCAAGTGAGTATTAGGATCTTCGTTCACCTTCCCTCTGAAAGTGCAGTTGTTTTGGGTGGTTAGAAGCAAGTCTTGCTTCAATTCGAAGTTGTTTGATGCTATAGGTGGGGGTCTGATACTTGACAGTCCTTGATTATAGACTGACCTAACATAGTCACCCAATGATTTTCCAGGACTGGGTGCTGCATTCTCGAACTGGTCTTCAACCAAGGGACGATTTAGATTGAATCTTCGACCCTCATCATCGTTGACGGTCTCATCAGCAATTCTCTGTGCAACTTCTAGTTGTGTTGCCTCTCTTGCAGCTAAGTCTACTCCATCATTCTCTTCGTTTGCCATGGTATCTTGAGTCGAAGTTTGACCCAAGAATTTTTCTGTTAAGTCTCTTTCTTTTCTCAGTTGTCGCAGGTGTTTCTCCAACCCTGGTTCGAAGGGTATCACTTCCTTTGAAGACGATCGAGTTATACACCAGAGAAATCAAACTTGTATCCTGCACACAAGTAAGAAACGTGAATAACTAAAGTAAAAATTGGTTCCTGAATTAGTACTAAAAACTATTTCAAACATTATTGATTGCCAATCCCCGACAAGGATGCCAAAATTTGACGAGCTTGAAATAACACTTTAATTATGCTCGCTACTCAAAGATAGTATAGTATAAATCGTATCCACATGTATTAGAGTTAAGCAGTATTATCATAATTTGTAGCTAGATTTCTATCCAAGATGATCAACAATTTAGATTTATGTGATTAAATCTACAATTAACTAAAAATCTAAAGCTATTGACTAATGACAATCGCAACCAAGGTAAACAAGGAAGTTATCAATGGGAGAAGGTAGGGGTTGATAGGATAGGTGTAAAATAATTGTCTGGGATTTAACTCTAGTTAATTCACTTCTGATGTTCAAGCGAGTCTCTCAAATTCACTCAATTATTAGTCCAAACGTTTAGTAGAAACTCCTCTCTCAATTAAGTCTCAACCTCACAAGATGAACCAATTTAAGTACGTGAAGATATGCAAGAATGCGTAGTGGATTGGTCTTTAGGAGAACCTCTCTCGATTATCCTCCTAACTAGGTTTAATCAACAATTCAACTATCATGTTTCGATTACTAAGAAGAATTAATGAATTCAAACCAATAATATAATGCAAAGATATCACAAGTTATGTCTCTCTCGATTACATGAACATATGAATATAGATGCAATAATTAAATCATCTAAAATAATTCAATACAAAAAAACTAGAGTTATAATCCAGAAACAAATATCAATACACCAAATCTATCAAACTCTAAAGAGAACTACTCCATAGATATGGAGCAATTCATCACAAATATGTTTAAAGTAAAGAAAAATATAAAACGATCCAAACTCGTGTCTTGAGTGAGGATTGAATGATGAACTCCTTGTGCTTTTGCTTATCTAACTCCTCCTTAGCATCCTTAGGTCTTAGATGTGTCAAAAGTTCAGAAAATAACATTTTTCCATGTATTTATACCAAGTAGGGTCGAGCCCAAACGAAATCACCTTTTCCTACGCAAAATAGGACAATTACTCTGTAAAATTTGCACAGGAGCGCCGCATGGGGCGACGCGCCATGCAGAGCATTAGTGGAAAACTTCAGAGAGCTAGTTCTGACAGGCAACAAAGATTTTCACTAGCGCGTCGCATAGTGCGTCACATTAGTGCAAATTTCTCAGAGTACGGATTTTGCTTCGATTTTGACATCTAGACTTGGTCCGAGACCCCCGAACACGATTCTGGCTTAATCCCTTGGGCTTTTACTCAGACTTCAAAGCTCCAACTAGCTCAAATTCATTCCATAACATGTACATAGCTCGGAATCACTCTTACAAGGCATACAACATACAATAAGTGCAAAATACTCTCAATTAAAGCTCAAACACAAGTAAAGTGTAGTTAATTAGAGTTCAATAAGCGATTAAAACACGAGATTATAGCCTACCATCAGTCACATAAAGTGGATGGAGCAAATAGTATTACTTTTCTTCCTCGACTATAGCCAAATATTCTTATATATCTTCTATATAATTTGATTTGCGAATCCTCTAAGAGTAATCTTTTTTTATGTAAAGAGAGACTATAATATTACGCCATGCATGATAAGAAATAATTAAAAAAAAAGCTTATATATTCAGTGGTACGAATTATGCGCAATTTAAAAATTGAGCATGTCAGTGTGAAACATTTATAGAATGAGATTCTTTCCTTAATTAACACCAGGCAAATATTTTGCATATTGCTTTCTGATGCTATATTGATTTATGAATCACGCAAAAGTATTTAATCATGATTATATAGATATGATGGACTTAATTAAGCAATGCATGATAATTGATAAGAAATAAGAAATGTTCGTATAATCATAGTGGCATCCCCACGAACTATGCAACTAACAAATAGTTATATTTGATAGTAAATTATTTCCATTTATCAAAATTATGAGGATTGTGAATAATTTTCAACTGAGATTACCATATATAGGAGAAATATTTCTTGGTAAATAACACAGAAGTGTATCTTTTTGCAGATTTAACTCGGAGTACAAATAATTCTGCAATAAATTGAAGGAAAAAAAATGTAGTAATTTCCCGAAATAACTTTTAGCATATCGATGAAATTTATTACCATAAAAGATATTCAAGATAGTTATTCTACTGATTTTTTGGGTATACCGATCTCCAACGTCGTAGAGTTGTCAAATAGACATATCAAGCATAATCAGATCCTCGTGTTGATTGATGCACCACCCAAAAAAAGTAAAAACTTATGCACACAACAACAACAAGCCCAGTAAAAACTTATCCACACTCTATATTTATACCAAACAAATGCAAGTAAGACATGTGTTTTGTATACACCATAATTACCGCTTAATCATGATTAAGTGATGTGTATTGTCTCCTCAATTTGCAACTCTTACGGTTAAGTCGCATAGTTTGGTGTTTGGGTGCGGGTAAATTTTTACCTAAAAGTCCTCGTATTGTATCTCTTTTTGTTGGCCTAAGTATGTTTGTTTTGATGATTGACAAAGGAACTCAAGCATGAACTAGGTCCATACACAGTGTACACATACACGGGCAGATTCAAGCACAAGGCATGCACGTGAAGGAGATAAGCTTAAGTGGTTATATCTGATATCTCTTGAACGAAAATGTTGCATAATTGATAAGGAGAAAGACTCCTTACTCGAAGAGAACTCTATCCTAGATAAGGGAGGAGTTAGAAGTTGAAGATAACTAGAACTCTTCCACCAAGGAAGAGGATAACATTAAAACTCTAGTTAATCTTATTCTACTAACTCTATATATTTCAGGATGTTCTCATTTTATAGGTACGCACAAACGCTGAAGTTAAACGTGAGTTGAGAGCAAAATAGCAAGGCATTTTGCAAGCAATTCCTGTGTGATTCAAGTGTGCGAACCTGAAGCTACATGAACCAGATAAAAGAACCAGTTCCAAGTGTCTGTCTTTTATTCTAGTTCAATGGTAGTAGAGCTTTTGAATTGTACCTTTCAGCTTTCTTTAGAAGCATTTGTACTAGGTACTATGAAGTATAGTGTTCAAGTTAGAGTTAACTTAAAATTGTCGCAACAGTCTGAGGCTGGTTGCCACAAAGGGATAGAAGTAATCCTTAGGTTTACAAGAGTTTTGTAAATGCTGTTTTGGCTTAAAGTGTTGGAAAAAATCCTACTGGGTAGTAGGTTGTGATATTTTTACCTTTTAAGCCGGGTATTTTTCACGTAAAAATACTTGTGTTCTTTACTTTCTGCATTTATTATTCTGCAACAATAGTATAAGGAACACATAGAAGAACCAGACCAGTCTATTATTTGTGCACGCGAATAATTGGACACCACACAAATTACCCCCCTCTTGTGTGGTATTGAAGTATAAAACATCAATTAGTATCAAAGCATGTTATCCTTGAAGAGGCTAATACCTTAGGAGAAGATCAAGATAAGTGCACCACCTGAAAATTGAGAAGGGCAATATACTTCTAGGTCATCACTCTTTAATGGCCAGTACTACTCTTGGTGGGAGAACAAAATGAGAGATTACATTCAAGGAGAAGATTATGAGCTATGGGACATTGTCACTGATGGTCCACTGGCAACTTTGAAGAAAAAGGCTGAAGGAGTAGATGTGCCAAAAATAAGAGTGGATTGTAATGCTGAGGACCTGAAGAAGTGGGAGAAGAATGCTAAAGCCAAGAAATGGCTTGTTTATGGGCTTGGTCCAGATGAGTACAGCAGAATCCAAGGTTGTTTCACTTCTAAGCATATTTGTGACACACTGCAAGTAGCCCATGAAGGAACAACTCAGGTAAAGAGGTCTAGAGAAACTCTACTATATTCTTAGTAAGAGAACTTTATTATGAAGGATGGGAAAACTATTCAGGAGATGTACACAAGGTTCACTACACTGACAAATGAACTAAAATCTCTTGGAAGGATTATCCCTGAAGAAGAAAGGGTTGAGAAGATACTTACTAGGGTCTTGCCAATCACCTGGGAAAGCAAGATCACTGCCATCCAGGAGTCAAAGGACATTGCCACTCTCCCATTAGATGAATTGATTGGGAATCTCATTGCCTATGAACTTACGAGAGAAACCATGAAAATAGATGTACCTAAGAAGTAAAGGAACTTGCCACTCAGAATCACTGAAGGTTCTGATCTAGAAGATTAGGAAATGACTATGATCACCAAAGACTTCAAGAAGTACCCGAGGAGAAGAAATGGTTCTTCAAGAAGTGAAAGCTACGTCAAGGCAAAAGCTCTTGAGAACCAAACCAATGATGGCTGCTAAAAGTGTGGAAAGACTAATCACCACATCAAAAATTATCCTTTGTGGGAAATTGAATGGAATAAGGAAAGAGCTGAACGAAGGAAGATGAAGAAGGAACAAGGTCAACCCAAGAAAAGCAACAAAAAGGATCAACCAAGGCTATGGTCGCTGCTTGGGGAGAAAGCTCAGATGATGATGATGATGATGATGATGATGAACGAGCACTTATGGTCATTGGAGAATATGATGAAGAAACTGAGGTAACTGTCTTTCATCTCAAAGACATGATTAAATATTTGTCTAAAGAAAGGTTATCTGAGTTACTACTAGAGCTAATTGATGAATCTCAGGATGTGAATAATGAAAAGGAACAACTGTCGAAAGAATGTGTGATTTTAAGAGCCAAGTGCAAAAACCTGGAATTTAGGGCCTGTGAAACTGAAAATGAAAATACTCTATTTAAGAATCAGGTTCATGCACTTGACACAACTGTTCTAGAACTTATATCTGAAAATCTAAAATTGAAATTAGGAACAGGTAAAAAGATAGCTAATCACACAACTCACTTTAGAAGAAAATGTAGGAAAAATAAAAGATGAGTTATATAAGAGGGGTGAACAGGTAAAAGTCCTAAAGGAGGATCTGAACAAGGTCAAGCATGAGCCAAACAGAACTTGTAAATGTAACAGGTCCTCCGATGCATTTTCATGGCTACAAGAACATCATAGTAGCAACAGAAGAGGACTTGTCTTTGGGAACTCTGCACCTAAGTGGGATCCCAAAATCAAGTACCTCACACTCTCTGAGAGCAAGATTTGCACACATTGTGGTAACACTGGTCACTGTAAGAGTGAATGCACTGCAAAGGAGAAGGCAAGTCAAAATAACAAAAAATTTGTTCTAGGGAAAAATAGGCTGCCAAGTTCGGCTAAAAAGAATTAGATTTATCCTTTTGCCTATACAAAGGGACCCAAACTAGTTTGGGTTCCTAAGACTAACCCTTATTTCTTTTTGCATGTCCAAGGGAAGGGAAGCAGCCAAATATGGTACATGGATAATGGCTGCTCAAAGCATATGATAGGAAGCAAGAACCAATTCCTTTCACTTGGGGACCTTAAATGAGATAATGTCTCCTTTGGAAGTGGAAAGAAAGGTGAGATCATTAGGGTTGGAAATGTAGGTAAGACTGATTCTCACTCCATTGAGAATGTCTAGTTGATAGATGGACTGAAGTACAGTCTAATAAGTGTATCACAATCGTGTGATAGAGATAACATGGTAGCCTTCACTTATACAAAATATTTTGTGATTAATCTTACCACTGACAAGATACTTTTGCAGAGAAAGAGAGTGAACAACATATATATTGTGGATCGGTCCACACTTTCAGATAATGAACTCACTTGCTTACGTGTGTTGGATAATGGTCCCTTACTTTGGCACAAGAGACTTGGACATGCCATTCTAAGCCAACTCAACAAAATAGTCTCCAAGGACTTGGTGATAGGGCTGCCTAACATTAAGTTCAAGAAAGATAAAGTTTGTGAGGCTTATGCAAGGGAGAAGCAGGTAAGATCCTCTTTCATAAGTAAGAAAATGGTAAGCACTACCAGGATGATAGAACTGCTCCATATGGATCTTTATGGACCAATGAGAACATTGAGCAGAGGTGGTAAGAGATATGTTATGGTGCTTGTTGATGATTACTCTAGGTTTACTTGGACATTATTTTTAACATCTAAAGATGAATCATTTGACATGTTCACTTCTTTTATTAGAAAAACTCAGAAACAACTAGGTGTTCAAATTGCATCAATTAGGTCTGATCATGGCACTGAATTTGAGAATGCAAAATTTGCTGAATTTTGTGATGAGCATGGCATAAATCATAACTTTTCTGCTACTAGGACTCCATAACAAAATGGAGTAGTTGAAAGAAAGAATAGGACATTGGAAGAAATGGCAAGGACTATGCTTCTTTCTAGTAAACTGCCCCATAGCTTCTGGGCAGAAGCTGTGAACACTGCTTGCTACATCATAAATAGGTGCATGACTAGACCTCTTGTTGAGAAGACTCCATATGAGTTACTTACAGGGAGAAAGCTAAATATATCCCATCTTATGGCATTTGGATGCAAGTGCTTTATGCACAATAATGGTAAAGACTCTCTAGGTAAGTTTGATCCCAAAAGTGATGAGGGAATATTCTTAGGATATTCTTCACATAGTAAAGCTTATAAGATTTATAACAAAAGAACTATGTGTGTAGAAGAAAGTGTACATGTGATTTTTGATGAAACTAACATTCTTTTTGAGAGGCAGGAACATGATGATTAAGAAATTGGGCTGGTAAGAAACTCAAATAAAACCACAACCAGTTTGAAGCTACACCAGAGGAAGGAACATGTCCTTTTACCAGGGCAACCTGACAGGGGGAACTGAACAAAGAGGAACTGATCCTCAAACCTCGAGGGAACCTGTTCATGAACATGTTCCTCAGCAACAAAGCATTGAAGGAACATCTAGGGGAAACCAGCTGAATGTGAAACCTTACAAGTATCAAAGTTCTCATCACATTGAGAATATAATCACTGATCCAACCTCAGGAATCAAAACCAGATCTTCATTGAAGAATCTTTGTGCTTTTGATGTTTTTTTTATCTCTTATTGAACCTAAAAATGTTGCTGAGGCTTTGCAGGATGCAGACTGGGTGAATGCAATGTAAGATGAACTCAACCAATTTGAGAGAAGTCAAGTTTGGCATCTGGTACCAAGACCCAAGGACAGATCAGTAATTGACACAAAATGGATCTTCAGAAACAAACTTGATTAAGATGGAAGGATATAGTCAAGAGGAGAGCATAAACTATGAAGAGACTTTTGCTCCAGTTGCAAGATTGGAAGCAATTAGACTCCTTATAGCCTTTGCTGCTTACATGGAATTCACTCTCCATCAGATGGATGTCAAGAGTGCCTTCCTTAATGGCTATCTAAAGGAAGAAGTGTTTGCCAAGCAACTTCCGGACTTTGAAAGCAAGGAATATCCTGATCATGTGTACAAGCTTGACAAGGCACTTTATGGGCTCAAGCAGGCTCCAAGAACATGGTGTGAAAGACTATCAAAATTCTTGCTTGAGCATGGTTATAATAGAAGTAAAATTGACAATACTTTGTTCTTGAAAGAAAAAGGTAAAGATTTCTTGGTAGTTCAGATATATGTTGATGACATAATTTTTGAAGCAACTACTAATAATTTAAGTAAAGAATTTGCTAAACTAATGGGGAGTGAATTTGAAATGAGTATGATGAGTGAGCTTAATTTCTTTTTAGGCTGACAAATTAAACAAAATTCAAATGGAACTATGATCCATCATCAGAAGTATGTGAAAGAGTTGCTTAAAAGGTTTAAAATAGAAGACTCCAGAGAAATTGACACTCCTATAGCAACAACCACAAAACTAGATATAGATGAACCTGGTTCATCTGTTGATTAGACGATGTATAGGGGAATGATTAGCTCTTTATTATATCTCACTGCTAGTATACCTGACATTGTTTTCAGTATAGGCCTTTGTGCTAGATTTCAGGCAAATCCAAAGGAGTCCCACTTGACTGTTGTCAAGAGGATCTTGAGATACCTAAAAGGCACCACTGACCTTTGTCTATGGTATCCAAAAGGTAGTAATTTCAACCTAGTGGGATATGCCGATGCTGATTATGCAGGTGTTCTTGTGGATAGAAAGTGAACCTCGGGTATGGCACACTTTCTTGGCTCATGTCTTGTATTTTGGGCCACCAAAAAGCAAAATTTTGTGGCCTTGTCTACCGCTGAAGATGAGTATGTTGCTGCTGCCTCTTGTTGTGCTCAATTATTATGGATCAAACAATAATTAATGGACTTTGGAATTGATGTAGGTTGTATCCCCATCTTTTGCGACAACACCAATGTAATTAGTATGACCAAGAACCCGGTTCATCACAAAAGAACTAAGCATATAGATGTTAGGCATCACTTTTTGAAGGACAACTATGCAAAGGGTTTAATCACTATAGAATTTTGTGCTACTGACAAGCAAATAGCTAACATCTTCACAAAAGCTCTAAATAGAGATCACTTTGAAAGGAACATGTTAGAATTAGGGATGATTAAGATCACCTAAAAGGAACTAGTTCTAATTCAAAAATTGGTTAGATAATTTGTGAATTTTGTACATAATTAGATTAGATTTTGCTTAGTCTTATACTTTCACTAGTATACTCTTGTACCATGTGCTAAAATGGCTCATTAATCTCTAATGATATTATCTTTATTTTCTTGAAAAATTCATACTTACACAAGAGAATTCTCAGTGAAGAATCTGGTTCATCAAGATTACATGGTATGTACTCTCCACTCAGCATATTTTGAAATAATTATATTTGGATCATGATCAAAAGGAGAGTCCCATTTAAATCTAACCTCTCTCAAGCTTATCCGTTACAAAAAGAAACAGTTTCACCCAAAGAGAGTCCCCAGCGCAATAATTGCCTAAAATCTAGGGAAGTTTCTAACGTCTTTTCAAACTAACTCCCAGTTTGATTAGACTTCTCAGATTCTGAATAGCTGTCGTTACCCAATCAAACTCTCCCTCCTTAAATTGATTTGGCCTTACCCATTCTCATTCTAAACTCTCCTGCCGTCAAACATTTCTCTCTATCTTCTCTCATCTTCTCAACACTCACATTTCGTCTACAACCATCAATGGCCAGCCTTTATGAAAATCCCTCATCACCACCCACACCTTCAACCACACCCTCAACCACACCTATCTCTAAGAAAGGAAAGACTAAGAGGCTTGCTCACAAGAACGTCACTGACAGTGAACAAATCAAGAAAATAAATAAACAATTAAAAGCAAGCTAGGTAGAGAAATACCAAAAATCTGAAGAATCCTTTAAGTCTGCTACTAAGGGGGAAGAAACTGTTTCATCTGAAACAGACAGGTAACACATGGTGCTAAGATTACATCTGAGGAAATTTCTGGGGTTGCTGAGAATTTGGAGAATAGGTTTGTTCTGGTGGGAACTATTAGTGGGGGGGTGAAACCACTGAATCTAAAAGAATTGGTGGTAACAATAAAAGGAGAAAAGAAAAAGAGAGTGAGGGTTCTCAAGATGATGTGAGGGGAAGTGGAAAAGAAGGAGTGGTTGGATGTTCACCTACTCCTGCTGAGTTGACTGGGGAAACAGGGGCTATGGTGTTGTGGAGTGAGGAAGCTGCTGAGAGGGAAGAAAGTTGGAAAGAAGAAGGGGGTAGTGGGTCTGGTGATGCTAGTGTAGCTGAGGTGTTGGTTAGGTTGCGGAAGAGGTTCCAAGAACCTGTTCCATCTGTGCAGGAACCCCTTGAATATCTATTAAAACGAGTGTCTGATAGTTACAATCCCAAAAGGAAAAAGAGCCTAGGAGTTAAAATCCTTGGAACTGCTATGGCAAATAAGAAGAGAAAGACTTCCCCGCCTATCCCTGTAGTGACTCCTCCTACAAGAGGAACAACTACAAGGAGTTAGAAGAAGCAGAGTGATGCTGAACTTGAAAAAGCCTTGGAAGAAAGTAAAAGAAAAGCTGCTGCAAAGGGAAAGAAGAAGGTGAGTGAGCCTGTTGAGGCAATTGAGATTGAGGAAATGGACTCGGTCCTTCATGATGAAGACGAGGCAGAAGAGGTGGAGGTTTCCACTTTAAACACAAGAAAGACTTCCAAAAAGAAGTCTCCTTCAAAAACAAAGTCTGCAGAGCCTTCTACCTTGGCAAAAATAACCAGGTCTGCCATAAAATCTAGAAAAGCGAAAGCAATGGAAGAAGAAGAGAGTGAAGAATATGAAGAAACCGATAAAGAACAGGACAAGAAGGAGAAGTTTGGTAAAAGAACCATCTTGAAGGGTAGATTCCTCAGGGACTTGGAGGAGGAAAACATGGTGATGCTGCTGGAAAAACTGCAACTGTAGGGTTAGAGGGACATGGTCCTTCAGTGGATGGAAGGCCTGCCATTATGGAGTTCATGTCAAATTGTGAAATCAAGAATTACAGGGTCACCAGTGTGGTGAAGGGGGTGACTGTGAGCTTTCACAACAAGGAATTTGAAGAGATTCTGGGAGTACATACTGAAGGGTACAATGATTACAAAAAACTGAAATGGCCACGCCTAGAAAACCTCCCCACCTCCCTTGCCATTACAAGAAAGTTTGCTGACAATGAGTTAGAGCTAGAGCCCAAGGCTGTGTACAAAAACGAGATGAAGCCTGCCCATAAGCTGCTCTTCGAATTCGTTAACAAGATTGTGTTGGCCAGGCAAGAAAGAAGGCACATTGCCACTTTCATGGACTTGGTCCTTATGGAATGCCTGAATATTAGGAGGTAGATTAATTGGCCAGGATTTATGATACAACTCCTTGATAGGGTTCTAAATGGTACCAAAACTCATGCCATACCCTATGATTTCATTTTCACCACAGTGTTGGCTCACTTCAAGGTTCCCTTAAAGAAATCAGATGTGAGTACAAACAAAGATCACTTTGGGGCAAACACCTTGACTGCTTGTGACTTTGAAGTCCATGCTGCTGCTAAAGAACCTGGTTCTACCAAGAAGGTGCATATGAACAACAAAGTGAGAGCCTTGGTACAAGAGAGTGGAGCTAAGGATGCTAAGATTGAGAGGCTAAAGAAGAGGCTGGCTGAAGTAGAAACGGAGAGGGATGCTCTCAGGACTGAGCTTGCAAAGGAGAAGGAGAAGAATGAAGGCATTCTTCATGATATGTTGAAGCTGCTTCAAGCCAGAAACTAAGAATCTGGTCCTTCCCAGCCTTGAAACCTTCCTAGCCTAGTTAGACACCCCAGTGACCCGGATGGGATTTGTTTTTGTTATTTTTGCTCATGATACCTTTATTTTCTTCTATGCTTTGTGGATGACTAGTATCAATGATAATCAACTGTTTTTGTGCTCTAACTATTTGTTGATGCTTCTTAGATAGCTAATACCATTAGATTGATATATGATGCTTGACTCCATGATTGCATTTGTAGTAGCCCAGTGGCCATGAGTGAAATCTAATAAAATCTGGTTATCTAACATAATTAAGCAACGTTTCGATGATGCCAAAAGGGGGAAGATAGGATGTGCTTTTTACTTTGGACTATGATGTTTATAACCTAAATAAACTGGTCCTTGATGATTTGTGACTTTAAAATGGAAAGTGTTCTAACATTGTGTTGATGTTGAGCTAAGTTGAAACAGGTCTCACACTTATGAAAAGCACATAGTTTATCATCATCAAAAAGGAAAAATTTGTTGGCTTAAGTATGTTTGTTTTGATGATTGACAAAGGAACTCAAGTATAAACCAGGTCCATACACAGTGTACACAGATACGGGCAGATTCAAGCACAAGATATGCACATGAAAGAGATAAGCTTAAGTGGTATATCTGATATCTCCTGAACGAAAAGGTTGCATAATTGATAAGGAGAATGATTCCTTTCTCGAAGAGAACTCTATCCTAGATAAGGGAGGAGTTAGAAGTTCAAGATAACTAGAACTCTTCCACCAAGGAAGAGGATAGCATTAGAACTCTAGTTAATTTTATTCTACTAACTCTATATATTTCAGGATGTTCTCATTTTACAGGTACACACAAACGCTGAAGTTAAACGTGAGTTGAGAACAAATAGCAAGGCATTTTGCAAGCAATTCTTGTGTGATTCAAGTGTGCGAACCTGAAGCTACATGAACCAGATAGAAGAACCAGTTCCAAGTGTCTGTCTTTTATTCTAGTTCAACTGTAGTAGGGCTTTTGAGTTGTACCTTTCAACTTTCTTTAGAAGCATTTGTACTAGGTACTATGAAGTGTAGTATTCAAGTTAGAGTTAACTTGAAATTGTCGCAACAGTCTGAGGCTGGTTGCCACAAAGGGTTAGAGGTAATCCTTAGGTTTACAAGAGTTTTGTAAACGCTGTTTTGATTCAGTGATTTAGTGAAGTGTTGGGAAAAATTCTACTGGGTAGTAGGTTGTAATTTTTTTACCTTTTGAGCCGGGTGTTTTCCACGTAAAAATACTTGTGTTCTTTACTTTCTGCATTTATTATTCCGCAACAGTAGTATAAGGAATACATAGAGGAACCGGGTCATTATATAATCTGTGCACGCGAAAAATTGGACACCACACAAATCACCCCTCTTGTGTGGTATTAGAGTATAGAACATCACTTTTTTCTCCGAAATTCTTCTCTCTTTCTATTTTCTGATCACCGGGATCATGACGACAAAATCTTCTGGATTTCATTTGTCTGCAAAATCTGTTAATTATTTGTAAAGCCTTACCAGTTTTTAGTCAAATTTGTGTGCATAATCTGTTGATTATATTATTTGTAAAACCAACCACATTTATGGATTTGAATCCTAATTCTAACGCTATTTTATTTTTCTTGTTGTAAATTTAACTAATTTAATTACCATGTGCAGAATCTATTTGTTGTTAATTACTTTCTCTTATCTGCTTGTGATGAGCTCAAATGTTTGAAGAAGCATATGCTACTGGCAACACAAATACATATAATAATCGATACAATATGCTAAAGATTGAATAGAGCAAGAAGTCATTTGATGAATCAAAATCCAAGACAAGAAAGAGCTTATTATCCAAAAGAAACACACCAGACACAAATTCATACATCTGTCTATATCCCCCCCCCCCCCCAAAAAAAAAA
>AWOL01S0015064.1:0-18820 GCA_000715115.1 Nicotiana otophora | reverse complement strand
CCCCCCCAAAAAAAAAAAATCGGTTATTACGGCAAAAGCAACAAGGATAAGGTAAATAATTTATACTGTTATACATCTTTTTTTGCATGACTTTATTCCCGGGATACGTATAAAAAATAAAACAGCTTATCATTATGGTAATTTATTCATATCATTATAGTAATTTATTCATTTGTTTATTTTTTCAAATCATAACACAAAGTTTATATAAAATTCTGCTTACGCCACAATGAAGAGGTAAATAATTAGTTTCCAGTTGTAGCAGCACCGAAACTTACACCTGCATTGACACCGAAACCTTCACCTACACTAACACCGACCCCTACACTTGTAGCATTAGCGGAACCACCGAAACTTCCACGTGGAGGCGATGTAGCACTACCGAAACTTGCACGGAGAGAAATCAATCCCCTACCACCACTTCCACCGCCGGAACCTACACCAGCACCTGCACTAAGTAATCGCCTGCCAACCCGTGGCGAAAGCAGAATTTTTGCTAAGGGGTTTCAAAAAAGAAAAAAAATTAAAAGGGATTTTAGCTAGTAGAATTAAACCAATGACCGGTTTTGAACCGCCTTGACCACTAACCTATGATTTTGGAATATGTCTGGGGGATTTAAAACATAATATATATAGATAAATAACAGATTTTGCCTTATATATACAGTGTAATATTTTGGCGAAGGGGGTTCGTGTGAACCCTTCCGCCCCTAAATCCGCCCCTGCTGCCAACCATACCAGATGTCTGCTCTATATCACTAACAAGAAGAACAATTAAACAACTCTAACAAAACGAGCTGAGATACCCATTACTATAATTTTACGTACTTTAATGTGGAGTACTATTTATGAAGAAAACGGAGTAAGAGATAATAGTTAAGAATCCCTGGAAATTATGTGAGAATGTAATTCCTTGAGCAAATATATATATATAGTGTTAAAATGGCTTCTTCTTTTATTCAATTAATTAAGTAGCCATGGCTTTTGTTTAATTGACCATGTACTAGGAAGCGTGAAACATTAATTCGTACATTGTGGATTATGAAAGCCGTGCGCCGGTATATATAGAATTTTATGTAAAGAGAGACTATATGAAATTAAGCAGTGCATAATAAATAAATAAATAAATAAAAGGGCAGTCAGTGTACTAACCTTCCGCTATGGGCGGAGTCTGGGAAAGGGTCGAACCACAAAGGTCTATTGTACGCAACCTTATCCTGCATCTCTGCAAGAGGCTGTTTCCACGGCTCAAACCAGTGACCCCATGTTCACATGACATTAACTTTACCGATTACGCCAAGGATCACCTTCAAGCAATTGATAATAAGAACTAAAAACTAAAGTATTAAGAAAGAATTCCCTATGTTTCAATTTATATGATACACCGTTATTATTTGGAACATTACAGGAGTTTTTCTTTGATCACGCTTTTGCAAACGTTTATTTTGGATTGCTAGCTAGTGCTACTATAATAGATGACTTTTTACGTAATTTAAGAATATATAAGGTTTTATTTTGGAAAATTTGAAAATTGTATGTTCGAATTCATACTGAAATTAGTTAGTTTAACCCTCGTACTTTAAATTATGTCATATAAAGTCGAATAGAGGAAGTATTTAATTATGATTATATATAGATGATGGACTTAATTAAGCAATGCATGATAGAAAACGAAATTAAAGATGTTCGTATAGAATGGCTTCCTAAGAACTATATATGCAACTAGCAAAAAGTTATATTTGAAAGTACCATTTATCAATAGGAAGATGGCGGAGCTAGTTTCCATGAAGGGAGTTCAAATTGAATCACTTTTGCCAAGAATTGTACTGCATGAAAGTTTTTATATATATTTAAATTGTTGAATCTCCTTGATGTAGGTTGGTATATAATGTTTTTAGGATCATATTTAAATTGGATGAGCGGGTTAAATTATCTTAAATAGGTGACCATATTTAAATTGGAAGAAAAAGAAATCCACATAGGCGCCATGTAGGAAGACAAAGGTAGGACATGTCGATCTAACGGATGAGGGACAAATATGATCCTAAAGTATAATTGTAAGGATAAATATGTCAAAAAAGTATAACGAAGGACAAATGTAACCCTTTTTGAAGAGTACAGGGGTAAATATGATCCTAAAGTATAACGATAAGGATAAATATATCAATAAAGTATAACAAAGGACAAATATAACCCTTTTAAAGAGTACAGGGGAACATATGATCCTTAACCGGACATATATATATATATATATATATATATATATTTCTTGATAAATGAAAAATATATCTTGATAAATATATATCAAGGAAAATATTTCTTGATAAATGAAGAAAAAAACACAGAAGTATCTTTTTTGGCAGTGAGTTTAAGGATGACAATGAATTAACCCGGCGTATAAATAATTCTGCAATAAATTGGAAGCAAAAGTAGTAATTTCTATATATTTCTTGATAAATGAAAAATATATCTTGATAAATATATATCAAGGAAAATATTTCTTGATAAATGAAAAAAAAAACACAGAAGTATCTTTTTTGGCAGTGAGTTTAAGGATGACAATGAATTAACCCGGCGTATAAATAATTCTGCAATAAATTGGAAGCAAAAGTAGTAATTTCTATATATTTCTTGATAAATGAAAAATATATCTTGATAAATATATATCAAGGAAAATATTTCTTGATAAATGAAAAAAAAACATAGAAGTGTCTTTTTTGGCAGTGAGTTTAAGGATGACAATGAATTAACCCGGCGTATAAATAATTCTGCAATAAATTGGAAGCAAAAATAGTAATTTCCCACAATAAGTTCGTTTAACCATAAAATGGTATAATTGAATTTGTAACATGGTTTATAGACACACAAATTAAATTGATCCGAAAAAATAAAATAATGAAGAACAAAAGTGAATAAAGTAAGAATAATTGAAGAAAATACAAGCCCGGACCTTGAATTTAACTTCTCCGTAAACAAGAACAATATCAAGAACTAAGTACTAGGAGAATAATGTTTAGCATATTAAGATAATAATATTAGTTTTTTTTCATATAAGCATTTTGTGTTCTTCAATGAGTACACATTTCTCTACTTAAAGCTAAAGTAGGGGAGACAAGATCCTCAAATCATGTTCTACTTTAAGGTGAGTAAAACCCCCTCTTGCTAGCAGCATAACGGTTGAGAGTAAATGCTACTTATAATTTTCTGTAACAACTGTTCCTTTAATGCTACCTTTTTCAACTGATACCTTGCTTTCAAATTCTCCTCTCTGGTTCTGATGTCTTCGGAGTTCATACAACACCGGTGACATGTTTGTACCCGATGTCAACTACTTGCTGACGCATCTCCTACCTGTCTTTACAACCATGTATCTACTTGTTGAACATCCACATGTCATCTAATATTTTTATCTTATACAAATAGTCTCCTACTTTTTGCTGACTCAACTTGATCTCACCGGGAAGTTGTCACAACCCAAAATCCACTATAGGTCATGATGGCGCCTAACACCGCCGTTAGGCAAGCCAACGTTGATTTACAATTTATTAACTCATTTTATTACTCTCGAGATCATAATCTCCATTACTTAAATAGTATAAAATAAAATTTACAGGGGAAAAATGATAATAACTATGTGATAACGAACAACCAGCAGAAACCCCCAAAACCCGGCGTGACAAGTACATAAGCAATTTCTAAGGAGTACAATAATAATACAACGTCTGTCCCGAACAAAATAAGATAGAATAAAATAAATAATATAATGGAGACTCGGTGGACTGCGATGCATAGCCTGAAATGCAGCTCACATAAAGTCTCTTTAATAGGTGCGCCTATGCGCCAAGGTGATCATCAAACGAACCTGTCAGATCCTACACATTTAGTGCAGAAGTGCAGCATGAGTACGTAAATCAACGCGTACCCAATAAGTATCTAGCCTAACCCCGGAGAAGTAGTGACAAGGGGTCGATATCGACACTTACTTAAGGTCCAATAAAATAATATAATAGAACATAAGCAGATATGAAGCATACGGCAATGATGGGGTAAATCTGTAAATTTTATAACCTTTCAAATATTTCTTTTTAAAGCATGATTTCTAAATCTTGTGTTCTACCTTAACAACTCAGAAATATCAAGTGCCAATATCAAATAAATAAGGGATATCATATAAAAATACAGGGTATCAGTGGAAAGGTTAGCTCGTGAAATTCAAACTACTAGCGATATAACGCACGATTCTGCCGAGGTCGTTCGGCCCGATCCAGAATAACGTGTACACTGTCAAGGGACGAGCGGCATGATCCATAGATGCACCGAGGCGTTCGGCCCGCTCCACAAGAAAAGGAAGGAAGTTACCGAATTAGAAGACATATATTTACAACACCGTACGTGGGTACAAAAATGGATATAATCTTTACCGTTTCTCAAATAACTTGCCCACAACTCAAAGTGTTAAGGTTTGGCCTAGTACACATATAATTACTTCTAAATCAACTTCATTTATAACTTCAATTAATTAATGTCAACAACATATGTTCAAATAATTTAAATATTACAGGATAAGATCCTAGGTCTACCCGGCCATAAACATGTTATAGCTACGTACGGACTCTCGTCACCTCGTGCGTACGTAGCACCCACAACTAGTTGCACATAACAATAAATATCACCTAGGGGTAGTTTTCCCCTCACAAGGTTAGAGAGAAGACTTACCTCGCTCCGAAATTCCAAACCCGGCTCCAAGGCCTCTCTAACATCTCAATCCAAAGCCCGTCGATCTAAAACTATTCAAACAATGTGCAAACCAATCAAAAGATACTCTAATACCCATAATTAATAAATTTAAATAATTTCCAACTCCACTCGAAAAATCTCTAAAAATCAACCCTCGGACCCCCGGATTTCTAAAATTTCCAAAGATAAACTTTATTCATAACACCACAAACTAAATTATATAACTTAATCCAAATTTTATGTCCAATTTCGTAGTCAAATTTCAAAAATTTTAAATTCTAGGTTTTCTACCAAAACCCCATAATTTTTACAAATTTTCATGTTTGAATCCTTATAGAAACCATGTATTTAACTTGTAATTGGTGGGAATCACTTACCTTGTGTTGCTTGATGAAAATCTCCCCTTGAATCTCTCCAAAATCGCCGCAACCAAATGAAAATTATAAGAAAAATGGGCCAAGTCCCGTTTTTATAAAACCGTATTGCCCAGCGACTATCCGCACCTGAGAACACCAGCCGCACCTGCGGAAACTCCATCGCAGGAGTGGTTCCCTCCAAGGCAGGCGAAATCCGCTTCTGCGGCCAACCACGCGCTTTTGCGTGCCTGCATGTGCGGATACCCCTCCGCTTCTACGACCCAGGTGCCCCTCTCATTTTTCTGCTTCTGCGGAGCTCCCCTTGCATCTGCAGGCTCGCAGATGCGGAAATATACTCGCATTTGCGACCATCCCATTTAGGCCAAAGGTCTCTTCTGCGGCCACAGTACCGCTTCTGCGGCTCCGCACCTGCGGCCAAAACCTCGCATGTGTGGTTGCACCAGATATGCTGCCACCGGCCTTTTTATAAGGCCAAAATCAGTCAGTTAACCATCCGGAATCCACCCGAGGCCCCCGGGACCTCGACCAAATATACCAATCTGTCTTAAAACATCATAAGAACTTAGTCGAGCCTTTCAATCACATCAAACAACGCTAAAACCACAAATCACACCCCAATTTAAGCTTAATAAACTTTAGAACTTCAACCTTCAACATTCGACACTGAAACCTATCAAATCAAGTCCGATTGACCTCAAATTTTGCACACAAGTCATAATTGAAATTACGGACCTACTTCAACTTTCTAAATCGCAATCTGACCCCGATATAAAAAAGTCTACTCCCGGTCAAACTTCCCAAAAATCATCCAAATTTCCAACTTTCGCCAATAGACGCCGAAATAACCTATAGACCACCAAATCAACATCCGGACACGCTCCTAAGACCAAAATCATCATACGAGCCTGTTGGAACCTTCAAATCCCGATTCCGAGGTCATTTGCTCACAAATCAAACCTTAGTTAGTTCTTCCAACTTAAAGCTTTCGAAATTAGAATTTCTTTCCAAATCAATCTCGCATTTCCCGAAATTCAATTGCGACCACGTACAAGTCATAATACCTGAAAAGAAACTACTCAAGGCCTCAAACCGTTGAACGACACGCTAGAGTTCAAAACGATCGGTCGGGTCGTTACATTCTCTCCCACTTAAATATATGTTCGTCCTCGAACGTGCCAAGGACTGCTCCAGAGTTGTCCAAACTTACTCTTTAACACCTTGTGCACCTATTTGTGCCATCACAACCCAGTTGGGCACCTCAACTCGAGGCAGACTGAAGGTCCTCCCTTTTATTTAGTCAATAAGCCTTAGAACCAAATTTCAACCTCCGAATTTCTCTACAAAACCTGATTCTAATATACGAACAATGTACCAATCACCCCACACTGTACCAAAACATGATCGTGCACCTATGTTGAAATCACACCATGCACCGCATAAGTCGGTTGCCATACCACAATAGCTGAAATTTCACGAATCTGATGCCCACCATACGCACCATAACACATATAAGCCCTAATACAATTCTCGCAATACTGCCACGACGAAAGAGACTTGTAGAAACCCATAACAATCTGCCGAATCAATAAACCATGGAGTCTCTCCTCCAGACAAGAACCATTACCTCATTCTAAACTTAATAACAATATTGTCTCTTTAATATACCTCATATAAATCTGATTGCACGAATTTCTGCTCCAATGATCTCGTCTCACCCCGTACAAACTGATCAGACAATGAGTCACCTCAAACACTGACCAAGATCTTATGCAACACCATCAAAGCACCAACAAGATACCATTCGAACATAACTCATAAGGAAGAACAAACTCTGACAGGGAATTACCCAGCCTGCGTGACGAATAAAACGGTCGAATAGATGCTATGAACCTACCTCAGGATGAAAAACAAGGCACATAAAATAAGTGTGAGGAACTGTACTCGATATCTCACTATTACGGCATGCAACCCGATCTGACATGACACTGTTGTGGCATGCAACCCGATCCAAACCATATACCCATGACGGCGTGCCACCCGATTTGCACATAACAATCAATAAGAAAACACACACATCAAGCCATAACGCTTATACTAACAAATTGCCCGAATATCGACCACAAGCATGCCAAGTGCATAATACAAATTCCGGGGAGACGGATAGTGCCATACGTCATAAAACCCAAGCACGACTAAGGTACGATAAATGACCTGCATCTCGAGAGCCATCCTGCTAACATAATACCACAAGCTACACGGGACCTCAACACATGTGCGAATAATCAAGCCGTCTCACAACCCACATGGCACAATAGAGATTTACATAGAACAGCTGACGACGCAAATAACATCCAATGCCTGACGCCTCCTCCGTAAGCGATGCTATGATGAATGAACATATCTGACTTGATGTAGAGCACACACTCATATTGGAACCACCAACGGACCTCACACTAATTCTGATCATACCAGCAGAAACCCCAAAAACCCGGCATCACAAGTGCATGAGCAATTTTTAAGGAGTACAATAATAATACAATTTTTGTCCTAAATAAAATAAGACAGAATAAAATAAAATAGTACAATGGAGACTCGGTGGACTGCGATGCATAGCCTAGAATGCAGCTCACATAAAGTCTCCTGTTATCATCAAACGAACCTGTCAGATCCTGCACATTTAGTGTAGAAGTGCAGCATTAGTACGTAAATCAACGCATAACCAGTAAGTATCTAGCCTAACCCCGGAGAAGTAGTGATGAGGGGTCGACATCGACACTTACTAAAGGTCCAATAAAATAATATAATAGAACATGAGCATATATGAAGCATACGACAATGATTAGGTAAATCTGTAAATTTCATAACCTTCCAAATATTTCTTTTTAAAGCGTGAATTTATAAATCCTGTATTCTACTTTAACAACTCAGAAATGTGCCAGTATCAAATAAATAAGGGGTTCCATATAAAAATGTTGGATATCAGTGGAAAGGTTAGCTCGTGAAATTCGAACTACTAGAGATATAACACATGATTTTGCTGAGGTAGTTCGGTCCAATCTAGAATAACGTGTACACTGCCGAGGGATGAGCGGCACGATCCATAGAAGCACATATATACTGCCGAGGCATTCGGCTCGCTCCACAAGAAAAGGAATAAAGTTACCAAATTACGAGACACGTGTTTATAACATCGTACGTGGGTACAAAAATGGATATAATCTTTACCGTTTTTCAAATAACTTGACCAGAACTCAAAGTGTTAAGGCTTGGCCAAGAACACATATAATTACTTCTAAATAAACTTCATTTATAACTTCGATTAATTAATGTCAGCAACATTTGTTCAAATTATTCAAAGATTGCAGGATAAGATCCTAGGTCTACTCGGACATAAACATGATATAGCTACGTACGGACTCTCGTCACCTCGTATGTACGTAGTACCCACAACTAGTTGCACATAATAATAAATATCACCTAGGGCTAGTTTCCCCCTCACAAGGTTAGATAGGAGACTTACCTTGCTCCGAAATTCCAAAACCGGCTCCAAGGCCTCTCTAACATCTCAATCCAAAGCCCGTCGATCCAAAACTATTCAAAAAATGTGCAAACCAATCAAAAGATACTCTAATACCCATAAGTAATAAATTTAAACCCAACTCCGCCCGAAAAGTCTATAAAAATCATCCCACGGGCCCCCGGATTTCGAACATTTTCGAAGATAAACTTTACCCATAACACCACGAACTAAATTATATAACTTATTTCAAATTCCATGTCCAATTTCGCGGTCAAAATTCCAAAAATTCCAAATTCTAGATTTTCTACCAAAACCCCACGATTTCTACAAATTTTCATATTTGAATCCTTATGCAAACCATGTATTTAACTTGTAATTGGTGGAAATCACTTACCTTGTATTGCTTAATGAAAATCTCCCCTTGAAGCTCTCCAAAATCTCTCCAACCAAGTAAAAATAGAAACAAAATGGGCCAAATCTCGTTTTTAAAAACCCTTACTGCCTAGAGACTATCCGCACCTGCAGACATCAGCCTCACCTTCGGCCCCGCACCTGCGGAAAATCCATCGCAGGTGTGGCTCCCTCCTTTTGTGGCCAACCACGCGCTTCTGTGCTCCCGCATGTACGGATACCCCTCCGGTTCTGCGACCTAGCTGCCCTTCTCGTTTTTCCTCTTCTGCGGAGCTCCCCTCGTATCTGTGGGCTCGTAGATGTGGAAATACACTCGCATCTGCGACCATCCCAGCTAGTCCAAAGGTAGATTTTGTGGTCACAGTGCCGCTTCTACGGCTTCGGACCTGCAGCCAAAACCTCGCAGGTGCGGTTACACCAGATATGCTGCCACCAGCCTTTTCATAGGGCCAAAATTAATCAGTTAACCATCCGAAATCCACCCGAGGCCCCCGGGACCTCGACCAAATATACCAACCAGTCCTAAAACATCATACGAAATTAATCGAGCCTTTAAATCACATCAAACAATGCTATCAAATCAAGTCTGATTGACCTCAACCTTTAAAACTTTATAACTTCAATCTTCAACATTCAATGCTGAAGCCTATCAAATAAAGTCCGATTGACCTCAAATGTTTTACACAAGTCATAATTGACACTATGAACCTACTCTTACTTCA
The DNA here is from genome assembly GCA_000715115.1 of Nicotiana otophora. Classification (NCBI taxonomy): domain Eukaryota; kingdom Viridiplantae; phylum Streptophyta; class Magnoliopsida; order Solanales; family Solanaceae; genus Nicotiana; species Nicotiana otophora. Next base: position 9,053 of record AWOL01S0015064.1, on the reverse strand, counting down.
GAAATCGGAATCCGACCCCGATTTCAAGAAGTCCACTACCGGTCAAACTTTTTCCTAAGATCAAAATCATCATACAAACCTATTGGAACCTTAAAATCACGATTCTGAGGTCGTTTCCTCACGAATCAAACCTTAGTCAATTCTTCCAACTTAAAGCTTTCCAAATTAAAATTTCTTTCCAAATCAATCCCGAACTTCCCGAACTTCCCGAAATTCAATTCTGACCACACGTACAACTCATAATACCTGAAGAGAAACTACTTAAGGCCTCAAACTGTTGAACGACGTGCTAGAGCTCAAAACGACCGTTCGGGTCGTTACAGAAGTAGATAAAAAAAATTCTTGGATGGAAAATTCTTGAATGATTTCTTATACTTGTAAGGATGCATGTCTCTTTGCATTAAATGAGCCGAACATGTGTTATCCTTCAATTCGATAAGTAGTTTTGCAAGTTACCTAGGTAATGATGGCCTTGCATTGTGCCGCCTATAAACTTCTTCCCTTTTCACCACTTTCATCTTTCATTTTTACAAACTTTCATCTTTCATTTTTCCTAAAGCTTTTCTGCAACTCCCATTTTCTCAGTAAAATCTTACAAATTCGTGCTTTCCATCATCATGTCTTCTGCAGTTTCTTCCTCCAGTTACACAGGAACTTGCATCGTCGGCAGCTAATCCAAGAAGAACAAATATAATAAACCTGAAGTTGGACCTCCCTCTACTTATAACACGATCATCCCTTCTCAATTGTCTTGCAAAAAGGATCTTTATGTTCAAAAGGAAACTTTTGACCCTGATAACAAGAGAAACAGAGTTGTTGGTGAAGATCCCCCTTCTATTCGCCTAGCCAGTATTCTTGTTGTAAAAGAGGACTGTGGCTGGAAGAATATTGAGGTTTCAGCCCCAGTGAAATGGAGCGGATTACATTTAGCAGACCAGGGTACAATTACGTTTACACGTACTCTTTTACTTTAAGACTTGGCAAGGAAATAGACCCAGTTATTTTGGAGTTTTTCCGGAACTACCGAATTTGTTTGGCTCAAGTAGGACTGGCAATATGGCGCATGGTGGTTTGCTTTCGATTCCTATATTCCTGGGCTCAGGAAAGCCTTATACTTACACATACGATTAACCTTTATGTTCCTAAAATCTTTCGTGGAGGCGTGATCAAACCATGCCATAGTATTGATGACGACAACGACCGCGGTTGGATGGAGACTATTATAAACAGGGGCAAATGCACCTTTAGCGAAGCGGTGTCACACGACACCGCTTCGTTGGATAATTTTACTAAGTATATATATTAATACTGTGACATTACTTGACAAATGAAATCACTTGACAAAAATTGGCTCTTGGCATGTTGGTTATGTGCTTGATTTTTCTCTAAGAGGTTAAGGGTTTGAACCTCAACTAGCATATTTATTTATAAATGTTTGAGAGAGCCTCTGTGGTTTAAAACTGTGATGAAGTAAACTTGACTCGGGTCCTTTTCTAGCTTAAGACTCAACAAAACTAACAAACTAAGGCTATTTTTTGTTTACAAAATATAATAACTTTCTACCCAATATACCAGATGTCTGCTCTATTTCACTCAAAAGAAGAACAAGTAAGACAACTCCAACAAAACGAGTTGAGATACCCATTTCTATAATTTTAATTATTTTGATATATGTAAACCAAAAGAATACTATTTATGAAGAAAAGGGAGAAGAGATAATAGTTAAAGAGGCCCTGGAAATTTTGCGAGAATGTAATTCTGTCACGACCCAAAATTTCCCACCGACGGGACCGTGATGGCGCCTAACATTTCACTTGCTAGGCAAGCCAACGTTAGAAAATTGTTAAACTAATTCCTAAATATAATAAGTGCGGAATATCATAAATATGTATTAACTACTATCACCCGGGTCTGGAGTCACAATTTACGAGTATTCTAGAATTTGCTACAAGTAATAGTTGGAAAGAAATACAACTGTCTGAATGAAAGAAACGGTAGAACAGAAAAGGTAGATAGGTACTTCAAGGTCTGTGAACGCCGACAGATCTACCTTGAGTCTTCGGACAACAGACCAATAGAAGAATCTCGATCAACCCGAGCCGATATCAAAATCTGCACAGAAGGTTCAAAGTGCAATATCAGGATAACCGACCCCATGTACTGGTAAGTGTCGAGCCTAACCGCGATAAAGTAGTGATGAGGCTAAGGCAAGGCACCTACAAATTAACCTGTACAATTTAACAGTGTATATACAAATAACAGAAATGAAGAACTAAACAGGAAATGTCAGAAGGGGAACATACTGAGGGGAATACAAAATAAAGAACTACAACAGAATGATCACCGGAGCAGTCAATATACCATGAATCAACAGGAATAGTGAATACAGTAAGGAAAAATGCACGGCATCACCCTTCGTGCTTTTACTCTCAATCTCACCATAAAATAAATAGAAACGGCATGGCATCACCCTTCGTGTATTAACTCTCATATCATGGCACGGCATCACCCTTCGTGCTTTTACTCTCAATCTCACCATAAAATAAATAGAAACGGCATGGCATCACCCTTCGTGTATTAACTCTCATATCATGGCACGGCATCACCCTTCGTGCTTTTACTCTCAATCTCACCATAAAATAAATAGAAACGGCATGGCATCACCCTTCGTGTATTAACTCTCATATCATGGCACGGCATCACCCTTCGTGCTTTTACTCTCAATCTCACCATAAAATAAATAGAAACGGCATGGCATCACCCTTCGTGTATTAACTCTCATATCATGGCACGGCATCACCCTTCGTGCTTTTACTCTCAATCTCACCATAAAATAAATAGAAACGGCATGGCATCACCCTTCGTGTATTAACTCTCATATCATGGCACGGCATCACCCTTCGTGCTTTTACTCTCAATCTCACCATAAAATAAATAGAAACGGCATGGCATCACCCTTCGTGTATTAACTCTCATATCATGGCACGGCATCACCCTTCGTGCATTACACTCACAATACGGCACGGCATCACCCTTCATGCATTAACACTCGCAATAAGGCACAACATCACCCTTCGTACATTAACACTCATAATATGGCACGACATCACCCTTCGTGCATTAACATTCATAATATGGAACGACATCACCATTCGTACATTAACACTCTCCCTTACCATAATGCAATGCATAAATATCAACAGGGAGATAGAATAACATGTACAAACCTTACCTCAATATTTGGTTCCATAACATCAATCTCAATTTTGAAATAAAAACTCAATTATCACCAGAAAATCCGTAAACATGATAAGAACGATAAATTGAACAACACTTGTATAACACGTCGCAATTAGGCATAGGAATGAGACAATACAAGTAAAACTGAGAAACATGGAAAACAGGTAAATTTGGCGGCGCATAAGTACTTGTCACCTCATATATACGCCGCTCACATGAATTTTACTTAGCAAGTAATCTAAGGTTCCTAATTCCCTCAAGTCAGGGATAGACACAATACTTACATCGCTCCGAAAGCCATTTAATTCTCAATCACAGCTTTTCTTTTGGAATTCACCTCCAAACCACTCGTATCTATTCAAAAATGACTCAATAATATCAAATAATGCTAAAGGAATCAATTATATTGCATAAATTAAATTTTCCAATTTTTTCTCCAAAAAGTCAAAAAATCGACCCCCGGCCCGCTTAGTCAAAACTTGAGGTTCGGACCAAAATCCTTTTACCCATTCACCCCCGAGCCTGAATATGTAATTAGTTTTGTTATCCGACCTCAAATTAAGGTCTAAATTCCCAAATTCCCGAAATCCCTAGTTTCTACCCTAACCCCTAATTCTACCATGAAAACTCTAGATTTTAGGTTACAAATCCAAGAAATGTAATGGGTAATTGAAAGAAAATGGTTTAGAATCACTTACCAATAATTTGGGGGAGGAAATAACTCTTGAAAATCGCCTCTCACCGTTTGGTTTTTGTGAAAAATGAGTTTTTTGGCTAAAATCCCATTTTTGGATTCTGTTAAGTGCTAGGCGACAGTGTTCATCGCATTCGTGAGAGCACTATCGCGTTTGCGATGGGTAATGGCTGCCAAGCCTTCGCGTTCGCGAGACCCAGCTCGCATTCGCGATGATTACTCCCCCTGGCCTTCGCATTCGAGAGACATGGCTCACGTTCGCGATGAAGCAACGACCAACCCCCAGGTCCCCACATGCTTCGGGTTCACGTTCGCGTTGAGCTAGCCGCGTTCGCGAAGGGTAAGTCCCCCATCACTTTGCGTTAGCGACCAGGCCTTCTCGTTCGCGAAGAAGAAAACTTCAGCTGCCCAGTTTACTCCTTGCGTTCGCGAGAGTTCCTTCGCGAATGCGAAGAAGGACATGCCAGAACACAGACTCTGCAGAAAAACCAGATTTCCAAAGTCCAAAACATCTCGTGGCCTATCCGAAACGCACCCGAGCCCTCGGGGCTCCAAACCAAACATGCAAACAAGTCTAAAAACATCATAAGGACCTGCTCGCGCGATCAAATCGCCAACATAACACCTAGAACTATGAATTTTGCACCAAATCAAATGAAATTCTCAAAAATACATTAAAATTTCTATTTTCTCAACTGGACGTCCGAATCACGTCAAATCAACTCCGTTGCTCACCAAATTTCACCAAATTTCATAAATATCATAATGAACCTGTACCAGGCTCCGAAACTAAAATACGGATCCGGTACTAACAAATATCAATCCATTCTTAAAAATAATTAATTTCCAAACTTTTAATTTTCATCAAAAATTCATAACTTGAGCTAGGGACCGCTGAATTCGATTCCGTGCATACACCCAGGTCCCATAATTCGATACGGACCTACCGGGACTCTGAAAACATGGACCCGGGCCCGTTTACTAAAAATATTGACCGAAGTCAACTAAAATCAACTTTTAAGGAAACAATTCTTATTTTCATTAGTTTTCAACATAAAAGCTTTTTGAAAACCTGTTCGGACTATGCACGCAAATCGAGGAAGGTAAAAATGAGATTTTTAAGTATTAAGAGCGTAGATTCGAGTTCAAAAATATAAGATGACCCTTTGGGTCATCACGTTCTCCACTTCTAAAGAAACCATTCGTCCTCGAACGGACATAAAAAAGTAACCGGGCTGGTGAAAAGGTGGGGATATCTACTCTGCATATTGGACTCGGACTCCCAAGTAGATGCCTCAATAGGCTGACCTCTCTACTGTACTCGAACTGAAGGGTAACTCTTTGATCTCAACTGGCGAACTTGCCGGGCTAGAATTGCCATCGGCTCCTCCTCGTAAGTCAGTTCCATGTCCAACTGGACAGAGATGAAATCTAACACATGGGACGGATCACCGTGATACTTTCGAAGCATGGACACATGGGATACCGGATGAACAACTGCTAAACTAGGTGGTAACACAAGCCTGTAAGCCACCTCTCCCACTCTCTCCAGAATCTCAAAAGGTCTGATATACCTAGGGCACAACTTGCCCTTCTTTCTGAACCTCATTACACCCTTCATAGGTGATACCCAAAGTAACACTCTCTCTCTAACCATGAATGCAACATCATGAACTCTACGGCCGGCATAACTCTTTTGCTTGGACTGAGCTGTGCGAAGTCGATCCTGTATAATCTTAACCTTATCCAAGGCATCCTGTACTAAGTCTGTGCCTAACAACCGAGCCTCTCCCGGCTCGAACCACCCAACTGGCGACCGATAACGCCTACCATATAATGCCTCTCCCGGCTCGTCTGGTAGTTGTTGTTGTAGGCGAACTCTACAAGGGGCAAGAACTGATCCCACGATCCTCCGACGTCTATAAAACAAGGGCGGAGCATATCCCCCAAGATCGGAATAGTACGCTCGGAATGCCCGTCCGTCTGAGGATAAAATGTTGTGCTCAACTCAACCCGCGTACCCAACTCATGTTGTACTGCCCTCCAAAAGTGAGAGATAAACTGCGTACCTCGATCAGAAATGATAGACACGGGCACACCATGAAGACGGACGATCTCACGAATATAAATCTCTGCTAACCGCTCCGAGGAATAGGTAACTGCCACAGGAATGAAGTGTGCTGACTTAGTCAGTCTATCCACAATAACCCATATGGCGTCAAACTTCCTCTGAGTCCGTAGGAGTCCAACAACAAAGTCCATAGTGATACGCTCTCACTTCTACTCAGGAATCTCCATCTGCTGAAGCAAACTACCGGGTCTCTGATACTCATATTTTACCTGCTGAAAATTTAGGCACCAAGCTACGTAAGAAACTATATATTTCTTCATCCTCCTCCACCAATAATGCTTCCGCAGGTCCTGGTACAACTTGGCAGCGCCCGGGTGTATAGAATATCGAGAACTGTGAGCTTCCTCAAGGATCAACTCATGAAGCCCATCCATATTAGGCACACAAATACGACCCCGCATCCTCAAAACTCTGTCATCTCCAGCAGTAACCTGCTTGGAACCACCGTGCCGCACTGTGTCTCTAAGGACAAGTAAATGAGGATCGTCATCCCACCGATCTCTGATGCACTCAAACAAAGAAGACCGAGCAACTGTACAAGCTAGAACATGGCTGGGCTCAGAAATATCTAACCTCACGAACTGGTTGGCCAAGGCCTTAACATCCAATGCAAGCGGTCTCTCACCAGCTATAATATATGCAAGTCTACCCATACCGACTGACTTTCTACTCAAAGCATCGGCCACCACATTGGCCTTCCCGGGATGATACAATATGGTGATATCATAGTCTTTCAATAGCTCCAGCCACCTCCTCTGCCTCAAATTGAGATCCTTCTGCCTGAACAGATACTGCAAGCTCCGATGATCAGTGAAAATCTCACATGGCACGTCATAAAGATAGTGCCTCTAAATCTTCAGCATGTGAACAATGGCTGCCAGCTCTAGATCATGAACAGGGCAATTCTTCTCGTGAACTTTTAGCTGTCGTGAAGCATATGCAATAACCTTGCCACCCTGCATCAATACCGCACCCAGACCAATACGAGATGCATCACAATATACTGTATAAGATCATGAACCTGTGGGCAACACCAATACCGGTGTCGTGGTCAAAGCAGTCTTGAGCTTCTGAAAGTTCACTTCACACTCGTCTGACTACCGGAACGGGGCACCCTTCTGGGTCAATCTGGTCACCAGGATTGCTATGGATGAAAACCCCTCCACAAAACGACGGTAATAGCCCGCCAAACCCAGAAAACTACGGATCTCTGTAGTTGATGTGGGTCTAGGCCAATTCTGGACTGCCTCAATCTTCTTAGGATCCACCTGAATACCCTCCGCTGTTATAACGTGGCCCAAGAAAGCAACTAAACTCAACCAAAACTTGCATTTTGAGAACTTAGCATATAACTGGTTATCTTTCAGAGTCCGAAGAATGATCCGAAGGTGCTGCTCATGCTCCTCTCGACTGTGGGAGTAGATCAAGATATCATCAATAAACACAACTACAAAGAAATCCAAGTAGGGTTTGAAAACCCGGTTCATCAAATCCATGAATGTTGCTGGGGCATTTGTCAGCCTAAATGACATCACTAGAAACTCATAATGCCCATACCGAGTCCGAAAAGCTATCTTAGGAACATCGGATGCCTTAATCCTCAACTGATGGTACCTAGATCTCAAATCAATCTTTGAAAACACCTTGTCACCTTGAAGCTGATCAAATAAATCATCAATCCTCGGCAATGGATATTTGTTCTTGATGGTGACTTTGTTCAACTGCCGATAATCTATGCACTTCCTCATCGATCCATCTTTTTTCTTCACAAACAACACAGGTGCACCCCAGGGCGAGACACTAGGTCTATTTAAGCCCTTATCAAGCAAATCTTGCAACTGCTCCTTCAATTCTTTCAACTCTAGCGAGGCCATGCGATATGGTAGAATGGAAATAGGCTGACTGCCTAGAGCCAAATCAATACAAAAATCAATATCCCTTTCGGGTGGCGTCCTCGGCAGGTCTGTAGGAAACACCTCTGGAAACTCACGAACAACTGGCACCGAATCTATGGAAGGAACCTCCGCACTGGAATCGCGGATATAATCCAAATAAGCTAGACACCCCTTCTCGACCATATGCCGAGCCTTTACATAAGAGATAACCTTGCTAGCAGAATGGCCAAGATTCCCTCTCCACTTTAACCGAGGCAACCCCTGTAAGGCTAAGGTCACCGTCTTAGCGTGATAATCTAATATAGCATGATAAGGTGACAGCCAATCCATACCCAGTATGACATCAAAATCAACCATCTCAAGAAGTAGAAGACCTACACGAGTCTCAAGATTCCCAATAGTGACCACACACAAACGATAAACACGGTCTAGAACAATAGTATCTCCCACTGGTGTGGATACATACACAGGAGCACTCAAAGAATCACGGGGCATAACCAAATAGGAAGAAAAATAGGATGACACATAGGAGTAAGTAGATCCCGGATAAAATAGAACTGAAGTATCTCTACTGCAAACTAAAACAGTACCTGTGATAACGGCGTTAGAGGACTCAGCCTCAGGCCTGGCTGGGAAATCATAACACCGGGGCTCGGCTCTACTACCCTAAACTACGTCCCTGGGACGGCCTCTAACTGGCTGGTCTCTACCTCTGACGGCCTGACCTCCACCTCTAACTGTCTGGCCCCATCCTCTGGCTGGCTGAGCAGGTGGTGCAGCAACTGGTGCCGGAACCATGGCACGAGAACTCTGATGCTGTGATCTGCCCGTTGTCCAAGGGCAAAATCTAGCAATGTACCTCGGATCACCAAAAGTATAACATAACCTCGGCTACTGTGACTGCTGACCCTGAAACTGACCCTGTCAACCTGAATAATCACCCTGATAACTCTGGAGTGGAGGTACACTAATAGGAGCTGGTGGTGCACCATAGGCTAGCTGGTCGGAATAATGCATCTAAGGGCCACGGCCACCTGAGGCACCGTGGGATGCCTGGAGAGCTGAATGAAACGGCCTGGGAGGATGGCCTCTA
>AWOL01S0015060.1:2322-13313 GCA_000715115.1 Nicotiana otophora | reverse complement strand
GGGGTGTATTTATCTTGTTGCCATGTATGTTGTTTCCCTAAAATTCGAATAACAATTAAACTTGTTTAGTGGTTTTAAGGATACGTGATTTAATCTAATACCAATTGACAAATAAGGAATTGAAATAGATAATCAGAATAGTAAAATAAATCAAACCAGTGTTCTAGCAGCGCTTTCGACCTCTGTTCGAGATGGTCTCGAGGTTGGGTAAGAAGAACAGTAAAGAACAATGATGAACAGTAATGGATAGTAAGTAAAATAGAGAGAAACATTTTTGTATATCTTTATCAGTGAATCAATGCCCCTTACAAATGAATATGGTCTCTCTTTATATAGTAGAGGAATCATAAATAAGGTACAATTCTAGTAACGGAAACAATTCCCATGATTGACGTCAATAACCACTTGATTTGATCTGTTCCGGGATCTCCGCCGAGATCTTCGGTCGGTTGCTAATATCGCGCCATTCCATTATCACGCCTTACTCGAAGTCGGTCATGCTCGGTCTCGATCTTCAGCGAGCACTTTGATCTTCATGCTTCATACTCTGCCATTGAGCTCGAGTCTGATCTATTACGAGCTTACTCTCGAGGCAGCTTCTCGTGCCTATGAAATCTGACATGCCCAATTTCAACCGTATACAGATAGTCCCCGCATTTCTTGGAATAAAATTATAAGAAACGGTTTGAGCCTTAATTTTCCGAAACCTTGATCATGACTTTGTCCTTATGATGTAAGTGACGGATGTGGTCGAAACGTCCCGTCAGTTCAGTTCCCCAAATCATAAATGCTTGTCAGTTAGCGGCCGACCACTAACGCCACCGAACCGTCGCCGTGAACCTATAAATACCCGATCCTTCATTGAATCAAACTTTACTTTTGCTCTAATCAAACCTCTAAGTATTCTCACTTTTTTCATCTCCTCCTTTTCGCCGTCTGTAGAGCCACCATCGTTAGCACCGAAACCACCAGTTTTTTCATCTTTCTTCGCTCTTCTTTACTTATATAAATGGCGAAAACCTCAAAGACTGTACCGTAGAAGTAGAAAGCTTCTTGCTCCTCTTCCCCGTCGTCCGGCGGCAAGGCGCTGGTGGAGCCGCTTCCCCATGAATATGTTCCCGGCCCGTATACTCTAAAATCTGACTTCAAGGTCGAAAATCCTTCATCAATCCCGGGCCGATGTGAGCATGTGTCGATGTACATGTGCTCATTATCGAAGAGCCACCTCGAGGCCGTGAATAGGGATTGCAACTGGGGTCCCGAGGTCGTGGTGCAAATTTCTGCTCCCGAAGAGAGCACCACCGCTTATGTGGAAGGGTTCTTAAGTATTTACACTTACCCATTCACATTGGGTCCCCTCGACTCAGTAATTATTGATCTCTGTAAAAGATATCAGGTCACCCTCAACCAAATCTACCCCTCTCTATGGCGCATAGTAATCATGTTGCGTTTCTTCTCTAGCAAGGACGAGGGGCTAGAGTTTACTCTAAATCACCTCATGCGATTGTACCGGCCTCGAATTTACCAAGGACTAATCAGGGTCCAATGCCGGGCAACGAATGCCTTGATATCGAGCATCGATGAGGACAAGGATCATGGTTGGATGAGCCGTTTTATACGGGTGAGGACCTGCAACATTATCCCGGAAGAAAAGATATCGTTCCCTGAGGAGTGGAACTTCGACCGTAAGTGATCTTTTAAACTTTGTTCTTCGTACCTTCTTCGACTTCGCGTGATATCCCCTTTCGATATGCGGCCACTCCTTGGATGCCTCAAGCGGTACCTGACCTCGAAGATTGGGTTTGGAAGTTAGCCTCAACTTCCGCATATGCCGAACGCACATGGCGTGATTTGGCAAAGAGCAGATAGGAGGCCAAGAACCACGGTAAGGATCTCCATTTCATGTTCTGAAACACTTTTTATACTCTATTCATCACTAATTTTCTTTCATGCAGGCCTGACCAAGGATGCCATTTTGAGGCCTTCAAGTGTTGAGGAAGAAACCAAGTCCCCGGTTCCGAAGCCGGGAGAAGACAAAAAGAGGAAAACTGCATCGCAGTCCGAGGACCCCATGTCCAAACCTCGAAGGGTGATGAGGAAAGTAATCGCTCTCACGATGGACTCGGTCCAAAAACTGAGAGATGAAGAAGAGGATGAAGAGGAAAATGCCTCGGCACTGGCGGTCCGACCTAGGAAAACCGTCGAGGTCACCAAACCTTTTGAGCAGACGGCGGCTACTACAATCAAGCCTCGTGTCGAGGAGGCTTCCAAAAATAAATCGGGTGAGGATCCCGAATTACCAGAGGTCGAGACCGTTTCTCGACCATCTGCAACTACATCAGACGGGGCCGGTTCTGAGACCCCGAAGATTGATCATATCATCCCAAGCGACTTGTTCGGGACCATGACAGCTCTCTCCCGACCTTTTCTGAGGAGGCACTAAGGGAAGCTCGAGAGTTGAAGACTCCTGATATAGGTGGAGGCTCTAGTGTAGGGGATCCCTATTGGGATTGCTTTACTGGAGTCGATGATGCCTCTGATATCGGTGACGCTTCTATTCTTTTAGAAGAGGCCCAACGTCTCTTATCTTGGATAAGAATTAGTTTACTGCACTTCTTTTCTTTACTCTTCTTTTTTTTTTCTCTAAATCTTACCTGTGTTTTCCTTTTTTGTATAGGCCTTCGCCAAGTTTCGAGATGACCTTAGCCAGTGTGAAACTGAGATCCAAAGGGTCTCGGAGGAGAGGAACGCTTTGAAGCTTCTTTGCGGCCAAAAAGACGAAACTATAAAAGACCTTCAAGCGGATTTGGCCAAGGCTCATGAGGAAGAGGCCGAGCTAGATAAGCAGGTGAGCATCCTTTTTGATAAAGTATGGACTCGACCTAACTGTAGAGGATAATACTTCATTATCTCAGTTACAGCAAAAGGTTTAAAGGATCGAGCTGGTTCGGGGAGAAGTCGATCAAGTAAATGCCGATTGTGATCGGTGGAAGGAGAATATGGACCGCCTGGCTGCGGAAAAAGAAATTACCTCGGCCAAACTGTTATCAGCCAAGGTTCAACTTTGGGGCGTCAAAGAGAAAAGTTCGGTCTAAGCCAATATGATCGAGGAGCTCAAAACTGGGCTTGCTAAGGCCAAGACGGAGATCGAGAAGACAAAAGTCATGGCGGACAAGTCCATTGCCATGTAACGGGCCGATGCTGAGGCTGCTCAAATGCAGCTAAGGGAGGCCTCTGACCGAGTGCAATGGATCATTGACTCGGCAAAGTGTCAATCCCATATGGAAACCCTCGAGGAAATCCATACTCGAGGTTTTGACCTCTACGAGGAGATAGCCCGAGCCAAAGTGTGCTTGAGGCTGAACCCATGTAGCTTGCCTCCTTTGACGACGAAGACGATGATAAAGAAGGCAGTCGAGGTGGATCCGATGAGGGGCCTGAAGGAGAAGTTGCTCCCGAAGAAGAGGTCGAAAGAGGCCGTAGTTAGGACTTAGTTTCTCTTTTTGTAAGACCTTGATTGGTCTTTTGTACATTACATTTTCTATCAATATATAATAGAAAAACTGCTTTTAAATGTCTTCTCAATTTTATGTTCAAACGTGTTGTGTGCTTTTGCCTTGTGAAAGTTTTGTTGTTGCAGCCTCCATAATCGAGTGAACACTAGTTTGAACTTAGAACAAAACCCTTAGGTTTTTTAGACATGCAAGGGCGAGTCCCCGAGCTCAATAATATATTCGTGATTTCGGATGGCTTGATCGATGCCATGACTGCGCTGTTTTTATAATTGAGTTCGAGTATGTTTCTAACTTAGAATAGAATAAACCCTTAGGTTTTTTATCAAATAATGGGTAATTTTCGAACTTACAGTAACATACCCCTTAAGGTTTTATGGCGGATCCTTGATCTAAGTTCAAATCAACTTTATTTGAACTCGGAATAATGGAACCCTTAGGTCCGAGTTGAGTGAGAAAAAAGTCTCGAACTCTAAATGTATTAGCACTTAGGCTCTTTAGGTTGGGCCCATATGGCCTCTAAAAGACGGCTATTATTTCCCCCTTTTGGCTTATTACCCATTGGGTTTTTTGAGGGTTCAATGTCGGTTGAAACCCTTTTTCTTTTTATGCCTTAGCACGTTTGTGTTAAAGATAATTTGATACATCTTAAGGTTTTTCGAGGGCTGATTTTATCGAAGCCCTTTCGATTATTTTCCGAGGGTAGTCTTTTTAACCGGTTTTTCAGAGAATTTGAAGGCCCATCGTTATTGTGAAATTCGGATGTCTCCGAGCCGCGTTATTTAGGCCGTAGCCTTTAGTTTGGCCGTAGTCTTTAGTTTAGCCTTAGCCTTCAGGTATGCCTTTTGGGCTTATTTCCCAATAACATTTCGAACTTGTTGGAAATGTCAATCCCCGAGAATGGTGGCCTTGGCCTATAGATCGAGGGGTGCCTCTTTGAGGTCTTATGCATTTGTGTTTAGATAACTTGAATATGCCTATCATCGATGGTAGTCCCCGAGTGTATATTTGCACTTTGGCTCTTGAGCCGTTTCTCGCAATATCATAAGCATGAGGTTTGTATAGTAGATAATTTTCTTCGAGACACAAAATGTTTAAATGTAGAGAGAATGCTTCTTTGAATAGTTTATACATACGCACATGTTTTGCCATCGGGGCTCGACTAATTTATATGGACACGGTTCACTTGACCGTTTAGTCCATTACAAAGATTCCCTATCGAGGCCCTTTGACATGAAGTACTATTCTTGAGAATACAGCATCCGAGGGTCATGCCCTCCAGTATTCGAGGTTGATTGCAAAGAAGACTTGGATACTATTGAATTGTCCTCAGGTAGCACATAATTGTTGCCTCGTTAAAAACCTCGCCGGGAAATTCCAGTTGGGATAAAAACCAATCTAAGGAAAAAAAAGTACAACGCGTACTTTAAAACCTGAGGTCTCGATGTCTTTGGTCGAACTCCTGCAATGAGTTAGCGCCGAATATATATAAATGAAAGAAGGGAGAAAGTCATACCTTAACAATAATATCGTTTGAGAAGTGATATGTTCCAATTGTTTGGTAATGGTTTGCCGTCCATCGTTCCGAGTTTATAAGACCATTTTTTTTACTATATCGAGGACTTGATAGGGTCCTTCCCAATTTGGCCCGAGCTTTCCTTCATTAGGATCTCGAGTGTTGATGGTGACCTTCCTTAAGACTAAGTTCCCGACCCTAAAGTGGCGAAGGTTGGTTCTTCTATTGTAGTACCTTTCGATTCGTTGCTTTTGTGCAACCATTTGAATAAGTGCCGCTTCTCGTTTTTCATCCAATAATTCGAGGCTAGTATTCATAGCCTCGCGGTTTGATTCCTCCGATGCATGTCGAAACCTTGTGCTGGGTTCTCCGACTGGAATTAAGGCTTCGGAGCCATACACTAAGGAAAACGAAGTTTCCCCAGTACTGGACTTCGATGTTGTTCGATATGCCCAAAGGACTTCGGGCAGAATTTCTCTTCATTTCCCTTTAGCTTCGTTCAACCTTTTCTTCAGGTTTTGGATGATAGTCTTGTTCGTCGATTCGACATGTCTGTTCTCACTAGGGTGATATGGTGTTGACAATATCCTTTTTATTTTATGGTCTTCGAGAAATTTCGTCATTTTACTGCCGATAAATTGCTTACCATTGTCGCATACTATTTCTGTGGGTATCCCAAATCGACACATGATGTGATCCCAGATGAAGTCTATAACCTCTTTTTCTCTCACTTTCTCGAACGCCTGTGCTTCAACCCATTTAGAGAAATAGTCAGTCATAAATAAAATGAACTTAGCTTTACCTGGCACCGATGGAAGGGGGCCAGCGATATCCATCCCTCATTTCATGAATGGCCATGAAGATAGGACTGAATGAAGTTGTTCTCCGGGCTGATGGATCATCGGTGCAAACCTTTGATATTTATCACATTTTCGAACAAACTCCTTAGTATCCTTTTCCATGCTATCCCAATAGTATCCGGCTCTAATGATTTTGTGAATTAGTGATTCGGCACCTGAGTGGTTCCCACAAGTGCCTTTATGGACCTCTCGTAAAATATAATCGGTGCCTCCTGGCCCTAAGCGCACTACCAATGGTCCATCAAATGTTCTTCTGTATAATGTTCCATCTTCAGCCAATGTGAATCGAGCATCTTTGGTTCGTAAGGTCCTCGACTCTTTATGGTCCGATGGGAGCTCTCAATTCTTCAAATATTCAATATATTTATTCCTCCAATCCCAGGTTAAGCTTGTAGAATTTACCTCGGTACGGCCTTCCTCGATCACGGATCTCGAGAGTTAAATGACAGTCCCCGAGCTGATCTCATCTTCCTCGACCGACGACCCCAAGCTTGCAAGTGCATCGGCCTCACTATTTTGTTCTCGAGGTACATACTGTAAAGTCCATTCCTTGAAACAGTGCAAAGTTACCTGCAGCTTGTCCAAATACCTTTGCATTCTATCCTCTCAAACTTCGAAGGTTTTATTTACTTGGTTCACCACCAGTAAAGAGTCACACTTGGCTTCAATGACTTCTGTCCCCAGGCTTTTAGCTACTCGAGACATGCAATCATGGCCTCGTACTCGTCCTCATTGTTAGTCAACCTAGAAATTTTTATAGATTGCCTAATAGTGCTACCCGTGGGCGGCTTCAAAACGATGCCTAGTCCGGACCCCTTCACATTTGTAGCACCGTCTGTGAAAAGGGTCCATACCCCCGATGACGTACCCGATTTTAACAAGAGTTCCTTTTCAACTTCGGGTACGAGGGTTGACGTGAAATCGGCCACGAAGTCTGCTAAAATTTGAGACTTGATGGACGTCCGAGGTTGATATTCGATGTCGTACCCACTGAGTTCGACGGCCCATTTGGCCAGTCAGCCCTACAGTTCGGGTTTGTGCAAAATATTACGAAGTGGGTAAGTGGTTAATACGCATACGTGATGATATTGAAAGTATGCTCTTAACTTTCTAGAGGCGCTTATCGGTGCAAGTGCCAATTTGTCTAAGTGTGGATATCTAGTTTCTGCTTCTCCTAAGGTTCGACTTACATAATAAACGGGAAATTGTGCACCTTGCTCTTCCCGAATTAGGACACCAGTTACCGTGATTTCTGATACTGCCAAGTACAAGTAAAGTTTCTCATCTGCCTTTGGAGTGTGAAGCAGTGGTAGGCTCGATAGGTATCGCTTCAACTCTTCCAATGCATGTTGGCATTCCGGGGTCTAGGCGAAATCACTCTTCTTTTTGAGTAAAGAGAAAAATCCGTGGCTTCAATCCGATGACCTTGAAATGAATCAGCCTAAGGAATATATCCATCTAGTTAGCCTTTGTATGGATTTTACACTATCCACGACGACGATGTCTTCGATGGTCTTGATTTTAGATCAACCCCGATTTGATATCATGAAGCCAAGGAACTTGCCTGAACCAACTCGGAAAGCATATTTCTCGGGGTTGAGCTTCATGTTGTATTTCCTTAAAATCTCGAACGTTTCCTGCAAATGAGCCAAATGGTCCTCTGCGCGCAGGGACTTAACTAGCACGTCATCAATATAAACCTCCATTGATTTACTTATTTGTTTTTCAAACATTTTATTCACTAGGCATTGGTAAGTATCTCCTGCATTTTTTAGCCCGAAGGGCATTACATTATAATAATATGTTCCATACTTGGTGATAAATGAAGTCTTTTCTTGGTCTTCCGGGTTCATTTGGATTTGATTGTACCCGGAATAGGCATCGAGAAAAGTAAGGATCTCGTGGCCGGCCGTGGCATCGATCATGCGATCGATGTTAGGCGGTGGAAAATAATCATTGGGGCATGCCTTGTTTAAATTCTTATAATCTACACACATTCTAAGTTCGTCCCCTTTTTTAGGGACTACAACTACATTGTCTAACCATTCGGGATATTTCACCTCCCGAATGGATCCTATTTTGAGAAGTTTAGTTATCTCGTCCTTTATGAATGCGTGTTTTACTTCGGACTAGGGTCTTATCTTTTGCTTCACCGGTTTGAATCTAGGGTCCAGGCTTAGCCGATGTGTCGTTACCTCCGATGGAATCCCTGTCATGTCTAAATAGGACCAAGAAAAATAATCTATGTTATCAACAAGAAATTGGATAAGTTTTTTCCTCAGTTCGGGAGTTAATCCCGTTCCCGGGTATGCCTTTCGCTCGGGCAGGTACTCGATCAATATAACATGTTCTAGATCTTCGACCGTTGATTTGGTGGCGTCAGTATCTTCGGGAACAACAAAAGTTCGAGGGGTCAGAAAATCATCCTCTTCTTCTTCTATCTCCCGCTTCCCTGATTCGGTCGAGGTTGTTGGCTGTGATTGCTATTTGACTTCCTGTTTATCTTTGATGCTCGACCTTTCCGAGGTTGATAGTGTCGATATCGGGGTCACCTCATCGACTGCAAATATTTCCTTTGCAGCATGTTGCTCCCCGTATACTATTTTTACATCGTCCGATGTCGGGAATTTCATCATTTGGTGGAGAGTCGAAGGGACTGCCCTCATATTGTGGATCCAAGGCCTTCCGAGTAGGGCATTATACCTCATGTCGCCCTCGATTACGTGGAACTTTGTATCTTGAATGGTTCCAGCCACGTTCACTGGTAGAATAATCTTCCCTTTAGTTGTTTCACTGGCCATATTGAAGCCGTTTAAGACTCGAGCTGCTGGTACAATTTGACTTTGTAGGTCGAGCTGCTCCACGACCCTCGATCGGATGATATTTGTCGAGCTACCTGGATCCACTAAAACACTCTTAATTTGAACTTTATTTAATAAGATAGAAATTACCAGAGCATCGTTGTGGGACTGAGAAATGCCTTTTGTTTCTTCGTTGTTGAATGATAAAGTGGCTTCGGGCACATAATCTCGGGTTCGTTTTTCCCTATTTATTGATACCTTAGTGCGTTTGAATATGGGTTCCTGTGGGATGTCGACCCCACCGACGATCATATGAATAACATGTTGGGTTTCTCGTGTTCATTTTTCCTGTTGGCATCCCTTTATGTGAAATGATTCTTGGCTCGATCGCTAAGGAACTCCCGAAGGTGACCCTCATTGAATAAACGGGCTACCTGTCATCCGTTAATTGCCTTCAATCCTCGGTCTTGTGACCATGCGTGCCATGATACTTACATATCAAATTTGGGTTTCTTTGGGAAAGATCGGTATGTATTGGTTTGGGCCACCTAGTATCTCTGATCCTTCCGATTGCCGAAAAATGGCCGATGCATCGATGCTAAAGTTATATTCTGATAACCGAGGTGCCTCTGTGGGATTGACATACTTGTCGAAACCACTGTTGCTCATAAGTCCCTAAGAATTCTGTCCTCGANCGGTCTTGTGACCATGCGTGCCATGATACTTACATATCAAATTTGGGTTTCTTTGGGAAAGATCTGTATGTATTGGTTTGGGCCACCTAGTATCTCTGATCCTTCCGATTGCCGAAATAATGCCCGATGCATCGATGCTAAAGTTATATTCTGATAACCGAGGTGCCTCTGTGGGATTGACTTACTTGTCGAAACCACTGTTGCTCATAAGTCCCTAAGAATTCTGTCCTCGGTAACTTCTTCGATCGTTCCGGGCGGAATTGCGTCTTAATCTATTGTTTCTTCGATCTACGGTATATGGTTGATATCAGTCCCTGTTCGACCTTGGCTCCCTGTCGACATCCCTCTGGTTTTTAACTGTCAACCTGTTTGGATATACTGAACTGGAATGTGCTCCTAATTGGTCGTCCTCGACCCTAATCTTTGACTGATATCAATTGTGTACATCTGCCTAAGTTATAGCTAGATACTCGATCAATTTTGTTTCAATTGTCGTGATGCTATCAAACTCCGTTCGTTTAACCCTTGGGTGAAAGCTTGAATGGCCCAATCATCTGTGACCGGTGGCAACTACATGCGTTCCATTTGAAATCGGGACACGAACTCCCTTAGCATTTCATTATCCCTTTGTCTTGCCTTAAAAAGGTCTGATTTCCTTGTTGCGACCTTTATGGCTCCGGCATATGTCTTTACGAAAGAATCTGCTAACATGAAAAATGAATCGATGGAATTTGGTGGTAGGTTGTAATACCAAATCATTGCTCCCTTCGAAAGGGTCTCTTCGAATTTTTTCAACAGTACGGATTCGATTTCATCTTCCTCTAAATCGTTACCCTTGATGGCGTATGTATATGAAGTAACATGCTCGTTGGGATCGGTAGTCCCATTGTATTTGGGAATGTATGGCATACGAAACTTCTTTGGAATAGGCTTCGGAGCCGCACTTGGAGGAAACGACTTTTGTACAAACTTCTTCAAATCCATCCCTCTCAAGATTGGTGGTGCCCCTGGTTTCTGATCAACTCGAGAGTTGTATGTCTCCATTTTTTTATTGTTGGCTTCGATTCTCTTCTCCCCTGATTCAATTCTTTTGGTGAGCTCCTCAAGCATTTTCATTACCGTAAGATTAGTCTCCCATTCGTTACCATTCGACCTTTCCGGTACTGGCTTGGTACAACGAGTAATTTCCGACTCGACCCTATTCGGAGATCTATGTTGATTTTGTAACTGAGCAATAGTGGCTTGCTGAGCCTGAAGCATCTCGAATATTAATTGGAGATTGACTCCTTCGTCTCATCTGTCATGTGTTCCTTGGCCACTAGATCGACCTTCTCTGCGTACACTCCCATCGAGATCTGCGCCTAGGTCCATATTTAGAGCAACGTACGAAATGACATCGACTGGGTTGGCAACAGGCGCTGCCCCGAGATTAGCCTGTTGCACCTCGATTCCTGAAGCGATCACATTTTTGTTTTCATCATGGAATCCGAGGCCATTGTTACCGTGTGTGGATGCGTTTTGTGAGTTTGACATGTTTTAACCTGAAAGCAAAGGCACTCAACAAGAACAAGCGTAAAATAGTGTGTTTTACCAGAATCAGTACTGAA
>AWOL01S0015059.1:0-19612 GCA_000715115.1 Nicotiana otophora | reverse complement strand
CGTGGGCTATAGCACACGAAAATATGGGAATCGGGCGGAATTCTAGTGTTTTTGCCGAAAAACTCAAAAAATGAGGAATAATCATGGCGAGGTAGTGACTATGGTTCCTTAGGTCGTATTTGATGTCATAGAAAAATTTTAGGCAATCGGGGTCCGGGGCGCCTAGGACCACTCGGAAGGCGTGGCACACGAAAATATGGGAATCGCGTGGAATTCTAGTTTTATGGCCGAACACTGCAAAAAATGAGGAACGATCATGGCGGGGCGGTGACTATGGTTCCTTAGGTAGTATTTGATGGCCCGGAAAATTTTTAGGCGAGCGGGGTCCAGGGGTCCTGGGAGCACTTGGAAGGCGTGGGCTATAGCACACAAAAATATGGTAATCAGGCAGAATTCTAGTGTTTGGCCGAAAAACGCAGAACATGAGGAACGATTATGGTGGGGAGGTGACTATGGTCCCTTAAGTCGTATTTGATGGCCCGGAAAATTTTTAGGCGATCAGGTTCCGGGGTTCTCGGGACCATTTGGAAGGCGTGGGCTATAGCACACAAAAATATGGGAATCAGGCGGAATTCTAGTTTTTTGGCCGTAAAACGCAAAACAAGAGGAGAGGTCGTAGCGGGGAAGTGACTATGATTCCTTAACTCATATTGGATGGCCCAAAAATGTTTTAGGTGATCCGAGTCCGAGGGGCCCGGCTCAGTCGGAAGGCGTGGGCTATAGCGCATGAAAATATGGGAATCGGGGGGAATACTAGTTTTTTGGCCGAAAAATGCAAAAAATGAGGAACGACCATGGCGAGGCGGTGACTATGGTTCCTTAGGTCGTATTTGATGTCCTAGAAAATTTTTAGGCGAACGGGGTCCGGGGCGCCTAGGACCACTCGGAAGGCATGGGCTATAGCACACGAAAATATGGGAATCGCGCGGAATTCTTGTTTTTTGGCTGAAAAACGCAAACATAAGGAACGATCATGGCGGGGCTGTGACTATGGTTCCTTAAGTCGTATTTTATGGCCCAGAAAAATTTTAGGCGATCGGGGTGGGGGTCCCAGGACCACTCGGAAAGCGTGGGCTATAGCACACGAAAATATGGGAATCAGGCGAAATTCTAGTGTTTTGGCCGAAAAACGTAAAACATGAGGAATGGTCATGGCGGGGCGGTGACTATGGTTCCGTAGGTCGTATTTTATGGTCCTTAAAAATTTTAGACGATCGGGGTCCGGGGTTCCCGGGACCACTCGGAAGGTGTGGGCTATAGCACACGAAAATTTAGGAATCGGGCGAAATTCTAGTTGTTTGGCCGAAAAACGTACAAAATGAGGAACGATCATGGTGGGGCGGTGACTATGGTTCCTTAGGTCGTATTTGATGGCCCGAAAAAATTTTAGGCAAGCGAGGTCTAGGGGTCCCCGGACCACTTTGAAGGCGTGGGCTATAGCACATGAAAATATGGGAATATGGCGGAATTCTAGTTTTAAGGCCGAAAAATGCAAAAGTTGAGGAACGATCATGGCGAGGCGGTGACTATGGTTCCTTAGGTCTTATTTAATGGCCCGGGAAAATTTTAGGCGCTCGGGGTCTGAGGTTCTCGGGACCACTCGGAAGGTGTGGGTTATAACACAAGAAAATATGGGAATCGGGTGAAATTATTATTTTTTTGCCGAAAAACGCAAAACATGAGGAACGATCAAGGCGGGGCAGTGACAATGGTTCCTTAAGTCGTATTTGATGGCCCAGAAAATTTTTAGGCGAGTGGGGTCCGGGGGCCCCGGGACCACTTGGAAGTCGTGGGCTATAGCACACGAAAATATGGGAATAAGGCGGAATTCTAGCTTTTTGGCCGAAAAATGAAACAAGGTGGTGAACGATCATGGTGGCGCGGTGAATATGGTTCCTTAGGTCGTATTTAATGGCCCGGAAAAATTTTAGGCAATCGGGGTCCGAGGTTCTCGGGACAACTTGGAAGGCGTGGGCTATAGCACATGAAAATATTGGAATCAGGCAGAATTCTAGTTTTTTGGCCGAAAAATGCAAAACATGAGGAACGATCATGGTGGGGAGGTGACTATGGTTCCTTAGGTCATATTTGATGTCATAGAAAAATTTTAGGCGATCGGGGTCCGGGGCGCTTAGGACCACTCGGAAGGCGTGGCACACGAAAATATGGGAATCGCGCGGAATTCTAGTTTTATGGCCGAAAACTGCAAAACATGAGGAACGATCATGGCGGGGCGGTGACTATGGTTCCTTAGGTCGTATTTGATGGCCCGGAAAATTTTTAGGCGAGCGGGGTCCAGGGGTCCTGGGACCACTTGGAAGGCGTGGGCTATAGCACACGAAAATATGGTAATCAGGCAGAATTCTAGTTTTTGGCCGAAAAACGCAGAAAATGAGGTACGATTATGGTGGGGAGGTGACTATGGTCCCATATGTCGTATTTCTTGGCCCGAAAAATTTTTAGGCGATCGGGGTCCGGGCTTCTCGGGACCACTTGGAAGGCGTGGGCTATAGCACACGAAAATATGGAAATCAGGCGAAATTCTAGTTTTTTGGCCGTAAAACGCAAAAAAAGAGGAGAGGTCGTAGCGGGGAAGTGACTATGGTTCCTTAACTCATATTGGATGGCCCGAAAACGTTTTAGGTGATCCGAGTCCGAGGGGCCCGGCTCACTCGGAAGGCGTGGGCTATAGCGCACAAAAATTTGGGAATCGGGGGGGATACTAGTTTTTTGGCCGAATAATGCAAAAAATGAGGAACGATCATGGCGAGGCGGTGACTATGGTTCCTTAGGTCGTATTTGATGTCCTAGAAAATTTTTAGGCGAACGGGGTCCGGGCCGCATAGGACCACTCGGAAGGCATGGGCAATAGCACACGAAAATATGGGAATCGCGCGGAATTCTAGTTTTTTGGCTGAAAATCGCAACACAAAAGGAACGATCATGGCAGGGCTGTGACTATGGTTCCTTAGGTCGTATTTTATGGCCCGGAAAAATTTTAGGCGATCGGGGTGGGGGTCCCAGGACCACTCAGAAAGCGTGGGCTATAGCACACGAAAATATGGGAATCAGGCGAAATTCTAGTGTTTTGGCCGAAAAACGTAAAACATGAGGAACGGTCATGGCGGGGCGGTGACTATGGTTCCGTAGGTCGTACTTTATGGCCCTTAAAAATTTTAGGCGATCGGGGTCCGGGGTTCCCGGGACCACTCGTTAGGTGTGGGCTATAGCGCACGAAAATTTAGGAATCGGGCGAAATTCTAGTTTGTTGGCCGAAAAACGTAATAAATGAGGAACGATCATGGTGGGGCGGTGACTATGGTTCCTTAGGTCGTATTTGATGGCCCGAAAAAATTTTAGGCGAGCGGGGTCTAGGGGTCCCGGGACCACTTGGAAGGTGTGGGCTATAGCACACGAAAATATGGGAATATGGCGGAATTATAGTTTTTAGGCCGAAAAATGCAAAAGGTGAGGAACGATCATGGCGGGGCGGTGACTATGGTTCCTTAGGTATTATTTAATGGCCCGGGAAAATTTTAGGCGCTCAGGGTCTGAGGTTCTCGGGACCACTCGGATGGTGTGGGTTATAACACAAGAAAATATGGGAATCGGGTGAAATTCTTGTTTTTTAGCCGAAAAACGTAAAACATGAGGAACGATCAAGGCGGGGCAGTGACAATGGTTCCTTAAGTCGTATTTGATGGCCCAAAAATTTTTTAGGCGAGTGGGGTCCGGGGGTCCCGGGACCACTTGGAAGGCGTGGGCTATAGCACACGAAAATATGGGAATATGGCGGAATTCTAGTTTTTTGGCCGAAAAATGCAAAAGGTGGGGAACGATCATGGTGGGGCGGTGACTATGGTTCCTTAGGTCGTATTTAATGTCCCGGAAAAATTTTAGGCAATCGGGGTCCGAGGTTCTTGGGACAACTTGGAAGGCGTGGGCTATAGCACATGAAAATATGGGAATCAGGCAGAATTCTAGTTTTTTGGCCGAAAAATGCAAAACATGAGGAACGATCAAGGTGGGGAGGTGGATATGGTTCCTTAGTTCTTATTGGATGGCCCGAAAAATTTTTAGGTGTTCCGAGTCCGAGGGCCCCGACTCACTCGGAAGGCGTGAGCTATAACACACGAAAATATGGGAATCGAGCGGAATTCTAGTTTTTTGGCCAAAAAACGCAAAACATAAGGAATGGTAATGGCGAGGTAGTGACTATGGTTCCTTAGGTCGTATTTGATGTCATAGAGAAATTTAAGGCGATCGGGGTCCGGGGCGCCTAGGACCATTCGGAAGGCGTGGCACACGAAAATATGGGAATCGCGCGGAATTCTAGTTTTATGGCCGAAAACTGCAAAAAATGAGAAACGATCATGGCAGGGCGGTGACTATGGTTCCTTAGGTCGTATTTGAAGGCCCGGAAAAATTTTAGGCAAGCGGGGTCCAGAGGTCCCGGGACCACTTGGAAGGCGTGGGCTATAGCACACGAAAATATGGTAATATGGCGGAATTCTAGTTTTTTGGCGGAAAAATGCAAAAGGTGAGGAACGATCATGGCGGGGCGGTGACTATGGTTCCTTAGGTCGTATTTAATGGCCAATAAAAATTTTAGGCGATCGGGGTCTAAGGTTCTTGGGACCACTTGGAAGGCGTGGATAGCATATGAAAATATGGTAATTAGGCAGAATTCTAGTTTTTTGGCCGAAAAATACAAAACATGAGGAACGATCATGGTGGGGAGGTGACTATGGTTCCTTAGGTCTTATTTGATGGCCCGAAAAATTTTTAGGTGATCCGAGTCCGAGAGGCCCGGCTCACTCGGAAGGCGTGGGCTATAGCACACGAAAATATGGGAATCGGGCGGAATTCTAGTTGTTTGGGCGAAAAACGCAAAAAATGAGGAACGATCATGGCGAGGTAGTGACTATGGTTCCTTATGTCGTATTGGATGTCATAGAAAGATTTTAGGCGATCGAGGTCCGGGGCGCCTAGGACCACTCGGAAGGCGTTGCACACGAAAATATGGGAATCGCGCGGAATTCTAGTTTTATGGCCGAAAACTGCAAAACATGAGGAACGATCATGGCGGGGCGATGACTATGGTTCCTTAGGTCTTATTTGATGGCCCGGAAAAATTTTAGGCGAGCGGGGTCCAGTGGTCCCGGGACCACTTGGAACGCGTGGACTATAACACACGAAAATATGGTAATCGGGCAGAATTCTAGTTTTTTGGCCGACAAACGCAGAAAATGAGGAACGATTATGGTGGGGAGGTGAATATGGTCCCTTAAGTCGTATTTGATGGCCCGGAAAATTTTTACGCGATCGGGGTCCGGGGTTCTCGGGACCACTTGGAAGGCGTGGGCTATAGCACACGAAAATATGGGAATCAGGCGGAATTCTAGTTTTTTTGCCGTAAAACGCAAAACAAGAGGAGAGGTCATAGCGGGGAAGTGACTATGGTTCCTTAGCTCATATTGGATGGCCCAAAAATGTTTTAGGTTATCCGAGTCCGAGGGGTCCGGCTCACTCGGAAGGCGTGGGCTATAGCGCACGAAAATATGGGAATCGGGGGGAATACTAGTTTTTTGACCGAAAAATGCAAAAAATGAGGAACGATCATGGCGAGGCGGCGACTATGGTTCCTTAGGTCGTATTTGATGTCCTAGAAAAATGTTAGGCGAACGGGGTCCGGGGCGCCTAGGACCACTCGGAAGGCGTGGGCTATAGCACACGAAAATATGGGAATCGCGCGGAATTCTAGTTTTTTGGCTGAAAAACGCAAAAAACAAGGAACGATCACGGCGGGGCTATGACTATGGTTCCTTAGGTCATATTTTATGGCCCGGAAAAATTTTAGACGATCGGGGTGGGGGTCCTACGACCCCTCGGAAGGCGTGGGCTATAGCACACGAAAATACGGGAATCAGGCGGAATTCTAGTGTTTTGGCCGAAAAACCTAAAACATGAGGAACGATCATGGCGGGGCGGTGACTATGGTTCCTTAGGTTATATTTGATGGCCCAAAAAAATTTTAGGCAATCGGGGTCCGAGTGTCCCGGGACCACTTGGAAGGCGTGGGCTATAGCACACGAAAATATGGGAATCTGGCGGAATTCTAGTTTTTGGACGAAAATCGCAAAAGGTGAGGAACGATCATGGTGGGGCGGTGACTATGGTTCATTAGGTCATATTTAATGGCCTGGAAAAAGTTTAGGCGTTCCGAGTCCGGGGGTGCCGACCCACTCAGAAGGTGTGGGCTTTAACAAAAAAAAAATGGGAATCGGGTGAAATTCTTGTTTTTGGGCCAAACAATGCAAAGAATGAGGAACGATCAAGGCGGGGCGATGACTTTGGTTCCTTAGGTCATATTTGATGGCCCGAAAAAATTTTAGGCGAGCGGGGTCCGGGGGTCCCGGGACCACTTGGAAGGCGTGGGCTATAGCACACGAAAATATGAGAATCTGCCGGAATTCTAGTTTTTTGGCCGAAAAACGCAAAAGGTGAGGAACAATCATGGCGGGGTGGTGACTATGGTTCCTTAGGTCGTATTTAATGGCTCGGAAAAATTTTAGGCGTTATGAGTCTGGGGCGCCCGACCCACTCATAAGGTGTGGGCTATAACACAAGAAAAAATGGGAATCGGGTGAAATTCTTTTTTTTTGGCCGAATAACGCAACATATGAGGAACGATCAAGGCGGGGCGGTGACTATGGTTCCTTAAGTCGTATTTGATGGCCCGGAAAAACTTTAGGCGAGCGAGGTCCGGGGGTCCCGGGACCACTTGGAAGGCCTGGGCTATAGCACACGAAAATATGGGAATCTGGCAGAATTCTAGTTTTTTTGCCGAAAAACTCAAAAGGTGAGGAACGATCATGGCGGGGTGGTGACTATGGTTCCTTAGGTCGTATTTAATGGCTCGGAAAAATTTTAGGCGTTCCTAATCCGGGGGGCGTGGCCCACTCGGAAGGTGTGGGCTATAACACACGAAAATATGGGAATCGGGCGAAATTCTTGTTTTTTGGCCGTAAAATGCAAAAAATGAGGAACGGTCATAGCAGGGCGGTGACTATGGTTCTTAAGGTCGTATTTGATGCCCCGAAAAAATTTTAGGCGATCCGAGTTCGGTGGGCCTGACCATTCGGAAGGCGTGGGCTATAGCACATGAAAATATGGGAATTGGGCGGAATTCTAGTTCTTTGGCCGTAAAATGCTAAAAATGAGGAAAGTTCATGGCAGGGCGGGGCGGTGACTATGGTTCCTTAGGTTGTGTTTGATGGCCCAGAAAAATTTTAGGCGATCCTGCTCTAGGGGCCCTACCTATTGGGAAGGCGTGGGCTATTATAGCACACGAAAATATGGGAATCGGGCGGAATTCTAGTTTTATGGCCGAAAAATGCAAAAGATGAGGAACAATCATGGCATGGAGGTGACTATGGTTCTTTAGGTCTTATTTGATGGCCCAAAAAAAATTTAGGTGATCCGAGTTCGGGGGGCCCGACCCACTCGAAAGGCATGGGCTATAGCACACGAAAATATGGGAATCAGGCGGAATTCTAGTTTTTTGGCCGAAAAATTCAAAAAAAGAGGAAAGGTCATGGTGGGGTGGTGACTATGGTTCCTTAGGTCGTATTTGATGGCCCGGAAAAATTTTAGGCGGTGCGGCTCCGGGGGGCCCTACCCATAAGGAAGGCGTGGGCTATTATAGTACACGAAAATATGAGAATCGGGCGGAATTCTAGTTTTTTGGCATAAAATGCAAAACATGAGTACCGATCATGGAGGGGCGGTGACTATGGTTCCTTAGATCATATTTGATGGCCTGAAAAATTTTAGGCGATCGGGGTCTGGGGGTCCCGGGACCACTTGGAAGGCGTGGGCTATAACACACAAAAATATTGGAATCGAGCGGAATTCTAGTTTTTTGGCCGAAAAATGCAAAAACTCAGGAACAATCATGCCGGGGCAGAGAATAAGGTTCCTTAGGTCGTATTTGATGGCCCGAAAAAACTTTAGGCGATCCGAGTCCGGGAGGCCCGGCCCACTCGGAAGGCGTGGGCAATAGCACACGAAAATATGGGAATCACGCAGAATTCTTATATTTTGGCCGAAAAACGCAAAAAATGAGGAACGATCATGGCGGGGCGGTTACTGTGGTTCCTTGGGTCGTATTTGATGGCCCGGAAAAATTTTAGGCGATTGGGGTCCGGGGATCCCCGGACCACTTGGAAGGCGTGGGCTATAACACACGAAAATATGGGAATCGGGCGGAATTCTAGTTTTTTGGCCGAAAACTGCAAACTATGAGGAACGATCAAGGTGGGGCGCTGACTATGGTTCCTTAGGTCGTATCTGATGGTCCGGAAAAATTTTAGGCGATCAGCGTCCGGGGGTCCCGGGACCACTCGGAAGGCGTGGGCTATAACACACGAAAATATGGGAATCGCGCAGAATTCTGGTTGTTTTGCCGAAAAACGCAAAAAATGAGGAACGATCATGGCGGGGCGGTTACTATGGTTCCTTAGGTCGTATTTGATGGCCTAGAAAAATTTTAGGCGATCGGGGTCCGGGCGTCCCGGGACCACTTGGAAGGCGTGGGCTATAGCACACAAAAATATGGGAATGGGGTGGAATTCTAGTTTTTGGCCGAAAAATGCATAAAATGAGGAACGATCATGGCGAGGCGGTGACTATGGTTCCTTAGGTCCTATTTGATGGCCTGAAAAAATTTTAGGCGAGCCGAGTCCGGGGGGTTCGGCCCACTCGGAAGGCGTGGGCAATAGCATACAAAATATGGTAATTGGGCGGAATTCTTGTTTTTTGGCCGAAAAACACAAAAAATGAGGAACGCAAATGGCGAGGCAGTGACTATGGTTCCTTAGGTCATATTTGATGGCCCGGAAAAACTTTTTGGCGATCGGGCTACGGGGTTCCCGGGACCACTTGGAAGGCGTGGGTATAGCACACGAAAATATGGGAATCGAGCGGAATTCTAGTTTTTTGGCCGAAAAATGAAAGAACCGAGGAACGATCATGGTGGGGTGGTGACTATGGTTCCTTAGGCCGTTTTTGATGGCCCGGAAAACTTTTAGGCGATCTGTGTCCGGGAAGCCCAGCCCACTCGGAAGGCGTGGGCAACAACACACGAAAATATGGGAATCAGGCTGAATTCTAGTTTTTTGGCCGTAAAATGCAAAAGATGAGGACCGACCATGGAGGGGCGGTGACTATGGTTCCTTTGGTTGTATTTGATGGCCCGGAAAATTTTTAGGCGATCGGGGTCTAGGGGTCCCGGGACCACTTGGAAGGCGTGCGCTATAGCACACAAAAATATGGGAATCGAGCGGAATTCTAGGTTTTTTGCCGTAAAATGCAAAAAAAAGAGGAACGGTCATGTCACGGCGATGACTATGGTTCTTTAGGTCGTATTTGATGGCCCGAAAAAATTTTAGGCGATTCGAGTCCGGGGGCTCGACCCACTTGGAAGGCGTGGGCTATAGCACACGAAAATATGCGAATCAGGCGGAATTCAACTTTTTTTGTAGTAAAATGCAAAAAATGAGGAACGATCATTGCAGGGCGGTGATCGAGCGGGGGGCTATAGCACACGAAAATATGGGAATCGAGAAGAATTCTAGGTTTTTGGCCGAAAAATGCAAAAATGAGGAACGATCAGGGCGGGAGGTGACTATAGTTCCTTTGGTCTTATTTGATGGCCAGAAAAAAATTTAGGTGATCCGAGTTCATGGGTTCCGGCCCACTAAGAAGGCGTGGGCTATAGCACACGAAAATATTGGTATCGGGCGGAATTCTAGTTTTTTCGCTGAAAAACGCAAACAACTAGGAACATTCATTGCGGGGCAGTGACTATGGTTCCTTAGATCGTATTTGATGGCCCGGAAAACTTTTAGGCAATCGGGGTCCGGGGGTCCTGGGACCACTCGGAAGGCGTGGGCAATAGCACACGAAAATATGGGAATCGGACGGAATTCTAGTTTTTGGCCGTAAAATGCAAAAAATGAGGACCGATCATGGCAAGGCGGTGACTATGATTCCTTAGATAGTATTTGATGTCCCGAAAAAATTTTAGGCGATCGGGGTCGGGGGTTCCCGGGACCACTTCAAAGGCGTGGGTTATAGCACACAAAAATATTGGAATCGCGCGCAATTCTAGTTTTTTGGCCGAAAAACGCAAAACGATAGGAACGTTTATAGCGGGTCTGTGACTATAGTTCCTTTGGTCGTATTTGATGGCCCGGAAAAATTTTAGGCTATCGGGGTCCGGGGGGCCTGGGACCACTCGGAAGGCGTGGGCTATAGCACACGAAAATATGGGAATCGCGCGGAATTCTAGTTTTTTGGGTGAAAATCGCAAACAATAAGGAACGATCATGGAGGGGCGGTGGCTATAGTTCCTTATATAGTATTTGATGGCCCGGAAAAACTTTAGGCAATCGAGATCCGGGGGGCTTGGGACCACTCGGAAGGCGTGGGCTATAGCACATGAAAATATGGGAATCGCGCGGAATTCTAACTTTTTGGCTGAAAAACGCAAACAATGAGGAACGATCATGGAGGGGAAGTGACTATGGTTCCTTAGATAGTATTTGATGTCCCGGAAAAATTTTAGGCGATCGGGGTCCGGGGGTCCCGAGACCACTCAGAAGGCGTGGGCTATAGCACACGAAAATATTGGAATCGCGCGCAATTCTAGTGTTTTGGCCGAAAAACACAAAACACTAGGAACGTTCATGGCGGGCTGTGACTATAGTTCCGTAGGTCGTATTTGATGGTCCGGAAAAATTTTAGGCGATCGGGGTCCCGGGGTCCCGGGACCAGTCGGAAGTCGTGGGCTATAACACACGAAAATATGGGAATCGCGCGGAATTCTAGTTGTTTTGCCGAAAAACGCAAAGAAATGAGGAACGCTAATGGTGGGGCGGTTACTATGGTTCCTTAGGTCGTATTTGATGGCCCGGAAAAATTTCATGCGATCGGGGTCCGGGGGTCCCGGGACCACTTGGAAGGCGTGGGCTATAGCACACAAAAATATGGTTATCGGGCAGAATTCTAGTTTTTTTGGCCGAAAAATGCAAAGAATGAGGAACGATCATGGCGAGGCGGTGACTATGGTTCCTTAGGTCCTATTTGATGGCCCGAAAACTTTTTAGGCGATCCGAGTTCGGGGGCCCGGCCCACTCGGAAGTCATGGGCAATAGCACACAAAAACCATGGGAATCGGGCAAAATTCTAGGTTTTTGGCCGAAAAATGCAAAACATGAGGAACGATCATGGCGAGGCGGTGACTATGGTTCCTTAGGTCCTATTTGATGGCCCGAAAACTTTTTAGGCGATCCGAGTTCGGGGGCCCGGCCCACTCGGAAGGCATGGGCAATAGCACACAAAAACATGGGAATCGGGCAAAATTCTAGGTTTTTGGCCGAAAAATGCAAAACATGAGGAACGATCATGGCGGGCGGTGACTTTGGTTCCTTAGGTCGTATTTGATGGCCCGGAAAAATTTTAGGCAATCGGGGTCCGGGGGGCCTCGGACCACTCGGAAGGCGTGGGCTATAGCACACGAAAATGTGAAAATCGCGCGGAATTCTAGTTGTTTGGCTGAAAAACGCAAAACATGAGAAACGATCATGGAGGGGCAGTGACTATGGTTTCTTAGATAGTATTTGATGTCCCGGAAAAATTTTAGGCGCACTTGAAAGGCGTGGGTTATAGCACATGAAAATATTGAAATCGCGCACAATTCTAGGTTTTTGGCCGAAAAACTGAAAACGATAGGAACGTTCATTGTGGGGTTGTGACTATAGTTCCTTAGGTCGTATTTGATGGCCCGGAAAATTTTTAGGCGATCGGGGTCCGGGGGGCCTGGGACCACTCGGAAGGCGTGGGCTATAGCACACGAAAATATGGAAATCGCGCGGAATTCTAGTTTTTTGGCTGAAAAACGCAAAAAATGAGGAACGATCATGGCGGGGCGGTGACTATGGTTCCTTAGATAGTATTTGATATCCCAAAAATATTTTAGGCGATCGGGGTCCGGGGGTTCCGGGACCACTCGGAAGGCGTGGGCTATAGCACACAAAAATATTGGAATCGCGCACAATTCTAGTGTTTTGGACGAAAAACACAACACTAGGAACGTTCATGGCAGGGCGTGACTATAGTTCCGTAGGTGATATTTGATGTTCCGGAAGAATTTAAGGCGATCGAGGTCCGGGGATCCCCGGACCACTCGGAAGGCATGGGCTATAACACACGAAAATATGGGAATCGCGCGGAATTCTAGTTGTTTTGCCGAAAAACGCAAAGAATGAGGAACAGTCATGGCGAGACGGTGACTATGGTTCCTTAGGTCCTATTTGATGGCCCGAAAAATTTTTAGGCGATCCGAGTCCGGGGGCTCGGCCCACTCGGAAGGCGTGGGCAATAGCACACAAAAATATGGTAATTGGGCGGAATTCATGCTTTTTGGCCGAAAAATGCAAAAAAGGAGGAACGATCATGGCAGGGCAGTGACTATGGTTCCTTAGGTCATATTTGATGGACCGTAAAAACTTTTAGGCGATCTGGGTACGGGGTTCCCGGGACCACTTGGAAGGCGGGTATAGCACACGAAAATCAGGGAATCGGGCGGATTCTAGTTTTTTGGCCAAAAAATGAAAGAACTGAGGAACGATCATGGTGAGGCAGTGACTATGGTTCCTTAGATCGTATTTGATGGCCCTGAAAAATTTTAGGCGATCGGGGTCCGGGGGTCCTAGGACCACTCGGAAGGAGTGGGCAATAGCACACGAAAATATGGGAATCGGACGGAATTCTAGTTTTTCGGCCGTAAAATGCACAAAATGAGGACCGATCATGGCAAGGCGGTGACTATGGTTCCTTAGGTCGTATTTGATGTCCCGAAAAATTTTTAGGCGATCGGGGCCTGGGGGTCCCGGGACCACTTGGAAGGCGTGGGCTATAGCATACAAAAATATGGGAATCGGGCGGAATTCTAGGTTTTTTGCCGTAAAATGCAAAACAACGAGGAACGGTCATGTCAGGGAGGTGACTATGGTTCTTTTGGTCGTATTTGATGGCTCGGAATAATTTTAGGCGATCCGAGTTCGGGGGGCCAGGCCCACTTGGAATGCGTGGTCTATAACACACGAAAATACGGGAATCGCGCTGAATTCTAGTTGTTTTGCCGAAAAATGCAAAACATGAGGAACGATCATGGCGGGGCGGTTACTATGGTTCCTTAGGTCGTATTTTATGGCCCGGAAAAATTTTAGGCAATCGTGGTCCGGGGGTCCGGGGACCACTTGGAAGGCGTGGGCTATAGCACACAAAAATATGGGAGTCGGGCGGAATTCTAGTTTTTTGGTCAAAAAATGCAAAACCTGGGGAACGATCATGGCGAGGCGGTGACTATGGTTCCTTAGGTCCTATTTGATGGCCCGTAAAAACTTTTAGGCGATCGGGGTACGGGGTTCCCGGGACCACTTGGAAGGCGTGGGTATAGCACACGCAAATATGGGAATCGGGCGGAATTCTAGTTTTCTGGTCGAAAAATGTAAACACTAAGGAACGATCATGGTGGGAAGGTGACTATGGTTCCTTAGGTCCTATTTGATGGCCCGTAAAAACTTTTAGGCGATCGGGGTACGGGGTTCCCGGGACCACTTGGAAGGCGTGGGTATAGCACACGCAAATATGGGAATCGGGCGGAATTCTAGTTTTCTGGTCGAAAAATGTAAACACTAAGGAACGATCATGGTGGGAAGGTGACTATGGTTCCTTAGGTCTTATTTGATTGCCTGAAAAAAATTTAGGTGATCCGAGTCCGGGGGGGCCGGCCCACTCGGAAGATGTGGGCTATAGCACACGAAAATATGGGAATCGCGCGGAATTCTAGTTTTTTGGCCGAAAAACGCAAAACATGAGGAACGATCATGGCAGGGTGGTGACTATGGTTCATTAGATCGTATTTGATGGTCCAGACAAATTTTAGGCGATCGGGGTCCGGGGGTCCTGGGACCACTCGGAACGCGTGGGCTATAGCACACGAAAATATGGGAATCGGGCGAAATTATAGTTTGTTTGGCCGTAAATTGCAAAACATAAGGACCGATCATGGTAGGGCTGTGACTGTGGTTCCTTAGGTCGTAATTGATGGCCCAAAAAAATTTTAGGCGATCGGGTGCTTGGGGTCCCGGGACCACTTGGAAGGCGTGGGCTATGCATACAAAAATATGGGAATCGGGCGAAATGCTAGGGTTTTTGCCGAAAAACGCAAAACAACGAGGAACGGTTATGTCAGGGCAGTGAGTATGGTTCTTTAGGTAGTATTTAATGGCTCGGAAAAATTTTAGGCGATCCTAGTCCGGGGGGCCCGGCCCACTTGGAAGGCATGGGCTATAGCCCATGAAAATATGGGAATCGCGTGGAATTCTAGTTTTTTGGATGAAAAACGCAAACAATGAGGAACGATTATGGAGGGGCGGTGACTATGGTTCCATAGATAGTATTTGATGTCCCGGAAAAATTTTAGGCGATCGGGTTCCGGGGGTCCCGGGACCACTAGGAAGGCGTGGGCTATAGCACACAAAAATATTGGAATCGCGCGCAATTCTAGTTTTGTGGCCGAAAAATGCAAAACACTAGGAACGTTCATGGAGGGGCTGTGACTATAGTTCTTTAGGTCATATTTGATGGCCCAGAAAAATTTTAGGCGATCGGGGTCGGGGGGGCCTGGGACCACTCGGAAGGAGTGGGCTATAGCACACGAAAATATGGGAATCGGGCGAAATTCTAGTTTTTTGGCCGGAAATCGCAATAAGTGAGGAACGATCATGGTGGGGCGGTGACTATGGTTCATTAGGTCGTATTTAATGGCCCGGAAAAATTTTAGGTTATCCGAGTCCGGGGGGGCCAGCCCACTCGGAAGGCGTGGGCTATAGCACACTAAAATATGGGAATCACGCGGAATTCTAATTTTTTGGCCGAAAATGCAAAAAATGAGGAACGATCATGGCGGTGGCGGTTACTATGGTTCCTTCGATCATATTTGATGGTCCGGAAAATTTTTAGGCGATCGGGGTCTGGGGTCCCGGGATCATTTGGAAGGCGTGGGCTATAACACACGAAAATATGGGAATCGGGCAGAATTCTAGTTTTTTGGCCGAAAAATGCAAAAACTCAGGAACGATCATAGCAGGAAGGTGACTATAGTTCCTTAGGTCTTATTTGATGGTCCGGAAAATTTTTAGGCGATCGGGGTCTGGGGTCCCGGGATCATTTGGAAGGCGTGGGCTATAACACACGAAAATATGGGAATCGGGCAGAATTCTAGTTTTTTGGCCGAAAAATGCAAAAACTCAGGAACGATCATAGCAGGAAGGTGACTATAGTTCCTTAGGTCTTATTTGATGGTCCGGAAAATTTTTAGGCGATCGGGGTCTGGGGTCCCGGGATCATTTGGAAGGCGTGGGCTATAACACACGAAAATATGGGAATCGGGCAGAATTCTAGTTTTTTGGCCGAAAAATGCAAAAACTCAGGAACGATCATAGCAGGAAGGTGACTATAGTTCCTTAGGTCTTATTTGATGGTCCGGAAATATTTTATGCGATCCGGGTCCTGGAATCCCGGGTCCACTTGGATTGCGTGGGCTATAGCACACGAAAATATGGGAATCGGGTGGAATTCTAATTTTTTAGCTGTAAAATGCAAACAGTGAGGAAAGTTCATGGAGAGGCGGTGACTAAGGTTCCTTAGGTCGTATGTGATGGTCCGGAAAAATTTTAAGCGATCCGGCTCCGGGGGCCCCTATTCATTGGGAAGGCGTGGGCAATTATAGCACACGAAAATTTGGGAATCTGGCAGAATTCTATTTTTTTGGCCGAAAAATGCAAAATATGAGGAACGATCATGGCGGGGAGGTGACTATGGTTCCTTAGGTCTTATTTGATGGCTCGAAAAAAAATTAGGTGATCCGAGTTCGGGTGGCCCGGCCCACTCGGAAGGCGTGGCCTACAGCACACGAAANGGAAAAATTTTATGCGATCGGGGTCCGGGGGTCCGGGGACCACTCGGAAGGCGTGGGCTATAGCACACGAAAATATGGGAATCGGGCGGAATTCTAGTTTTTGGCCGTAAATGCAAAATATGAGGAACGATCATGGCGGGGAGGTGACTATGGTTCCTTAGGTCTTATTTGATGGCTCGAAAAAAAATTAGGTGATCCGAGTTCGGGTGGCCCGGCCCACTCGGAAGGCGTGGCCTACAGCACACGAAAATATGGGAATCGGGCGGAATTCTAGGTTTTTGGCTAAAAGATTCAAAATATTAGGAACGATCATGGTGGGGCGGTGACTATGGTTCCTTAGGTCGTATTTGATGGCCCGGAAAAATTTAGGCGATCGGGGTCCGCGGGGCCTGGGACCACTCGGAAGGCGTGGGCTATAACACACGAAAATATGGGAATCGCGCGGAATTCTAGTTTTTTGGCCGAAAAACGCAAAAAATGAGGAACGATCATGGAATGGAAGTGACTATGGTTCCTTAGGTCATATTTTATGGCCCGGAAAAAGTTTAGGCAATCGGGGTCCGGGGTTACCAGGACCACTTTGAAGGCGTGGGTATAGCACACGAAAATATGGGAATAGGGCGAAATTCTAGATTTTTGGCCGCAAAATGTAAAAAATGAGGAACGATCATGGCGGGATGGTGACTATGGTTCCTTAGGTCTTATTTTATGGCCAGCAAAAAATTTAGGTGATCCTAGTCCAGGGGGCCTGGCCCACTCGGAAAGCATGGGCTATAGCACACGCAAATATGGGAATCGGGCAGAATTCAAGGCTTTTGGCCGAAAAACGCAAAACATGAAGAACGATCATGGCGGGGCGGTGACTATGGTTCCTTAGGTCGTATTTTATGGCCCGGAAAAATTTAAGGAGATCGATGTCCGGGGGGCCTGGGACCACTCGGAAGGCGAGGGTTATAGCACACGAAAATATGGGAATCGCGCGAAATTCTAGTGTTTTGGCGGAAAAACGCAAAAAATGAGGAACGATCATGGCGGGGCAGTGACTATGGTTCCATATATTGTATTTGATGGCCCGGAAAAATATTAGGCGAACGGGGTCCGGGGGTCCCGGGAGCACTTAAAAGGCATGGGCTATTACACACGAAAATATGGGAATCGGACGGAATTCTAGTTTTTTGGCCGAACAATGCAATAAGTGCAGAACGATCATGGCGGGGCGGTGACTATGGTTCCTTAGGTAGTATTTAATGGCCCGAAAAAATTTTAGGCAATCCGAGTCCGGGGGACCCGGCCCACTCGAAAGGCGTGGGCTATAGCACACGAAAATATGGGAATCACGCAAAATTCTAGTTGTTTGGCCGAAAATCGCAAAACATGAGGAACGATCATGGCGGGTCGGTTACTATTGTTCCTTGGGTCGTATTTCATAGCTCGGAAAATATTTAGGCAATCGGGGTCAGGGGGTCCCGAGGCCACTTGGAAGGCTTGGGCTATAACACCCGAAATTGTGGGAATCGGGCGAAATTCTAGTTTTTTTGCCGAACAACGTAAAAAATGAGAAATGATCATGGCAGGGCGGTGACTATGGTTCCTTAGATCGTATTTGATGGCCCGGAAAAATTTTATGCGATCGGGGTCCGGGGGTCCGGGGACCACTCGGAAGGCGTGGGCTATAGCACACGAAAATATGGGAATCGGGCGGAATTCTAGTTTTTGGCCGTAAATGCAAAATATGAGGAACGATCATGGCGGGGAGATGACTATGGTTCCTTAGGTCTTATTTGATGGCTCGAAAAAAAATTAGGTGATCCGAGTTTGGGTGGCCCGGCCCACTCGGAAGGCGTGGCCTACAGCACACGAAAATATGGGAATCGGGCGGTGACTATGGTTCCTTAGGTCGTATTTCATGTCCCGGAAAATGTTTTCGCGATCTGGGTCTGGAGGTCCCGGGACCACTTGGAAGGCGTGGGCTATAGCATACAAAAATATGGGAATCATGCGAAATTCTAGGTTTTTTGCCGTAAAATGCAAAACAACGAGGAACGGTCATGTCAGGGCGGTGACTATGGTTCTTTAGGTCGTATTTGATTGCCCGGAAAAATTTTAGGCGATCCGAGTCCGGGGGGCCGGACCTACTTGGAAGGTGTGGGCTATAGCACACGAAAATATGGGAATCATGCGGAATTCTAGTTTTTTGTAGTAAAATGCAAAAAATGAGGAAATATCATGGCGTGGCGGTGATTCTGGTTCCTTATGTCGTATTTGATGGGCCGGAAATATTTTAGGCGATCGGGGTCCGGGAGTCCCGGGTCCACTTTGAAGGCGTGGGCTATAGCACTCAAAAATATAGGAATCGGGCGAAATTCTAGTTTTTTGGCCGTAAAATTCAAAAAATGAGGAAAGGTCATGGCGGGCGGTGACTATGGTTCCTTAGATCATATTTTATGGCCCGGAAAAAATTTAGGCGATCCGGCTTCGGGGGGCCCTACCCATTGGGAAGGCGTGGGCTATTATAGCACACGAAAATATAGGAATCTGACGGAATTCTAGTTATTTGGCCGAAAAATGCAAAAGATGAGTAACGATCATGGCGGGGAGGTGACTATGGTTCCTTAGGTCTTATTTGATGGCCCGAAAAAAATTTAGGTGATCCAAGTCCGCGGGGCGCGGCCCACTCGGAAGGCATGGGTTATAACACACGAAAATATGGGAATCGGGTGGAATTCTAGTTTTTTGGCCAAAAAACGCAAAATATGAGGAACGATCATGGCGGGGCGGTGACTATGGTTTCTTACGTCGTATTTGATGTCCTGGAAAATTTTAGGCGATCGGAGTCAGGGGGTCCTGGGACCACTTTGAAGGCGTGGTCTATAGCACACGAAAATATGGGAATCGGGCGGAATTCTATTGTTTTCGCCGAAAAATGCAAAAATGAGGAGCGATCATGGAGGGGCGGTGACTATAGATCCTTATGTCGTATTGGATGCCCCGGAAAACCTTAAGGCAATTGGGGTCCAGGGGTCCCGGGACCACTTGGAAGGCACGGGCTATAGCACACGAGAATATGGGAATCGGGCGTAATTCTAGTTTTTTGGTCGTAAAATGCAAATAATGAGGAACGATCATGGTGGGGCGGTGACTATGGTTCCTTAGGTCGTATGTGATGGCTCGGACAAATTTTAGGCGATCAAGGTCCGGGGGTCCCGGGACCACTTGGAAGGCATGGGCTATACCACACGAAAATATGGGAATCGGGCGATTTTTTGGACGTAGTACGCAAACAATATGGAAAGGTCTTTGCGGGGCAATGACTATGGTTCCTTATGTCTTATTGGATGGCCCGAAAAAATTTTAGGGGATCCGAGTTCGGGGGTCCCGGCCCCCTCGGAAGGCGTGGGCTATAGCACACGAAAATATGGGAATGAGGCAAAATTCAATACTTTTGGCCGAAAAACTCAAAATATGAGGAACGATCATGGCGGGGCGGTGACTATGGTTCCTTATGTCGTATTGGATGCCCCGGAAAACTTTTAGGCGATCGGGGTCCAGGGGTCCCATGAC